>OVAU01001975.1:0-13432 GCA_900406315.1 Biscutella laevigata subsp. laevigata
TCTCTAGATTTATCTAGGTTTATCTTTATCTTAATTCTACTCCTATATATAAGGAGAGACATTTTTGTAACCTCATAACACAAATCAATAACAAATTATCCATTCATAATTTGTCATCAGGAAATGGATTTCTGATAAGTTAGAAAGCGCTGAAAGTTACAAGAGCCGAGACATTGACACATCAAGAGCAGGCAAGGATTGAGAACATTGGAGCTGGTATGAAAGATTCGGCTAAAGCAGACGAGATCGAATACTACGATGATGATTTCATTATCAATGAGGTTAAGAGAAGATCTGGCAGCTCCAAGAAATAGTTTCGAGCTTCAAGTTGCTTTCAAACATATCATAAGGAGAGAGCTAAATCGGTAAATAATAACGAACCAAGTTTTGTTTTTTTTTTTCGTTTTTCTCTAAATTTGAAAACCACAAATGGTAAAATGAGGGTTTATAAGAAAAACTTTAATAGCAGAGTAATGGATTTGAGGAAGAGGCATGGTACGAGAGAAGCTGCTTCCCAATTTAGGAAACAATGAAAAAGATCAGGGATGCGCTCTCAAAACGTTCCATCGATGAGTCTTGTAGCTAAGCTTATATGCGAATGGAAGCATTGCCTTGAGTCTGCTAAATCAACGTCTTTGCTCAATCATCGTCAAACTAAAGCAGGTCAAACTCATGAGAAATGAAGAGATATCAATGGAGACAGAGTAGATCAATAACCACCAATGCATAGAGAACATCCTCAAGAATAGGAGCTTCAGAGATTCCAAAGACAGTTTGAAGCTTGGCAAGCTGATAAAATGTTTAAAGACCGTTCAAGAATCGTTGAATTAGGCTGCGAGGTGTCTCGGAGCGAGAAAGAGAGGCTTTTTAAAAGATCTATCTAGAGAAGCTCATCAGTGAGATGAAGTGGAATCGAGACTCCTTTCAGCGAAAGACTTTTTCTGAGGTCTGAATCGTTTATGGAAACGAGAAACCTGAGTTGGTTAAAGCGTTTAGCAGGATTCCTGGGATTGAATTATGACAGGTAGAGAGGTTGAGTTTTCTTTAAACTTGCTCCTGCTGGTTTCTTGTGTAGATTTGTTGGATGGACTAAATCAGCTTTCGAGAAGTTAGAATCGGTTTATGGGTCGGTTGAAAAGCAACCTGAGATGAAGAAAGGGTATATTCTTCCTCGGCCAGAGATGGTAAATGCTGATCGGTGATTCCATTGCCGCAGTTTATGTTCTTTACTTCTCTCGGTACTATTTCTGGTTATGAGTGATGTTGATGGTTCTCTGCTTTTGTAATAGCGATAACAGACCGTAAACGGTGTGGTTGAAGTTAAAGGTGCAGCAGAATAATTAAAATCAAAAGGCAAAGAGAAAGCAGCGAAAGGTGTTTATGTTATCAATTTTTACTCTGTTTAGTTTCTTCGATGAACTATTGAACTCCCTTCTCCTCCAATTATAGGTTATTAAACTGTATTGATACAAAATAATGTATTTTACGAAACACACAATTATATACATTATGTGGTCTCTGCTTTGAATATTCAAGTTACAGACGTTAATATAAGAAATAAAGGACCTTACAAATTACAAAGGCATTAGAAAAAACCTTGAAAGTGTTGGTTACAATCTAAAAAACAGCCCATATCATTACAAAAAACTGTATTCTAGATTCTACATATTAGTTAATTAAAAAATTACATTAACCAAATATATTTCAATGATTAATTCATAATACATTTTAGTATCTAGGTGCTAATGTATATAGGACAACCGATTTGATAAAAATCTATTAAATAATGATCAAATTTTTTTGTTTAGATTAATTCTCTAAGAACAAATAAACTATAATTATATAAGAATCTATGGAAAAACTTGTAGAAGGTTAAATTGATTTACCAATAACTTAAAAGATCATCATTGATATAAAAATCCTACTAAATTATTTTTAAAATAATATTAAAGATAAAAATATAATATATGTCCCGCGCGTAGCGCGGGGTTTCTCCTAGTTTTGTAAATAGTAGAGTTTTGAAATTTAGAGATTTTATAAAATGCTATAATTTTTATTTTGGGAAATTATGTTGATTTGGTGGATAATAGTCTATAAAAACAAAGAGATTTCCTAAAATGAAAGAATTTATTATTTTGAGAAATTATGATAACATGGTGGATAATAATCCACGAAAAATAAGTGATTTTTTAAAATACTAAAATTTTGTATTTTGAGAAATTACGTTTATTTGGTAGATAATAGTCCATAAAACTTAGAGATTTCATAAAGCACTATACTTTTGTATTTTGAGAAATTATGCTCATTTGATGGATAATAGTCCATAAAAACGATTCTTTTGTTAAATGCTAGAGTCTATATTTTGAGAAATTATGATGATTTGATGGATAATAGTTAATAAAAGCTAAGAGATTTTTTTAAAAAGTAGAATTTTTATTTGAGATATTAGGTTGATTTGATGGATAGTAGTCAATAAACTACGAGATTTCATAAAATGATAGATCCCTTTTTTATTTGATATATTATGCTAATTTTGTTGATAATAGTGCATAAAACCTAAGAAACTATGTAAAATATTAGAATCTTATTTTTTTAGGAATTATGCTGATTTGATGGATAATAGTCTACAAAATTGAGATATTTCCTAAAACTATATATTTTTTATTTTGGGAAGTTGTTCTCATTTGGTAGATAATAATGTAAAAAGTAAGAGATTTTATAAAACTCACACATTTTGTATTTTGAGAAATTATATTGATTTGATAGATAATAGTAGAAAAATTGAGAATTTTTGTAAAAACTAGATTTTGTATTTTGGAGGTTGAAAGTTTTTGTAAAATGCTATAATTTTATATTTTGAGAAATTTTGTTAATTTAATGGATAATAGTACATAAAACTAAAAAAGTAATGTAAAACACGAGAATTTCGTATATTGAGAAATTATGATAATTTGGTGGATAATAATCCATTAAAAGAGATTTCATAAAATCTTAGATTTTATTTTGAGAAACTATGTTTATCTGGTGGATAATAATATACAAAACTAACAGATTTTGTAAAACTCTAAAATTTATATTTTTGCCAATTATGATGATTTTATGAATAATAGACCATAAAACTTCTGAGATTCTGTAAAATGCTAGATTTTATATTTTATGCGAATTTGATGGATGAAAGTAGTAAAAAACTTAACGATTTAGTAAATGTTAGATAATAATCCAGAAAACTTAAAGATTTCTTGAAACTCTGTGTATTTGAGGGAATTATGTTGAATTTATGGATAATAGTCTATAAATTGAGAAATTTGGTAAAAAGTTAGAATATTGTATATTAGAAAAATTATGTTGATTTCGTTGGTAATAGTCCATAAAAACTAAGAGACAAAATTATATTAATTGAAAAATAATATTAATTTGGTTGGTGATAGAGGAATTTTATAAAACGTTAATTTGAAAAATGTAAAAATTATCTTTTTTCCAGAAAGAATGTCATTCATAGTTACCACTTACCAGAGGTGGAGGATATCAAAACTTTTACAGGTGGTGTCATTTGATTACTCACTTGTAATAGTGACGAATGCGAACGCACAAAAAAAATAAAAAAATCAAATTGATGATTGAAAGAACTTTTTTATTTATGTACATGTTATGACTCTACAAAGCTTGTTTGCCTTTATACATGCATGTTCGAACTTTGCTTCTCAGTCAGTTTTCTTTGTTGCAACTGAAAATCAATTGAAATTAGTAAAAGTGAATTTAACAAGAATTAACTTATAAGAGAAATCAACAATTCGAAACCCAAGACCGATATCTAGAAAACAATTATATTAATAAACCAAGTTAAACCGGGAACATCAAGTGGGAGTTTTCAAGGCTGCATTGTTCAGACCAAGTTGATCTATTGTTTAATTGGGCAGCTGCCCGAGACATCTCCTTTTCCTAGAAAATGTAATCTGCCCGTTGACCAGAAAAAATTCCTTCTTTTGTGGGAAATTAATTCCTATTTAATTTTTATTTTTTTTGTTAAAACCTATTTAATTTTTATTTCCATGTGAGAAGGACTCATGTTGACCTAATTTGCAAGCCTTCTATATAAACAAAACCTCCTATAGCTTGAGAGCCTCCTCCTTGTTCAAACTTTAGCTTCCAATTTGCTCTCTATCTTTTTATTTAGTTGTATCTCTTCTTTTCTTTCATGTTTGCTTGTGTACATGTTTCATTTGGTTTTTATTTTCATCAAATAGTCGCTCTTATAGGATTAAAGATCTTAATCTTGGGCTAAAAAGGATTTTTTTAAAAAAAAAAAAAAAATCTTGGGCTAAAAAGTCATAAATTTAGTGTCTCTAGTTTTGTTTGATTCATACTTAACAAAGTTCCATTCTAATAACAGGTTGTAGTTTACAATCAAGATATTTAGAAAAGAACTTAAGATTTTTCATATATTGAAAATTTATGATTAATGTGTAAATCTAATGTATAATACAAGTTTCTTACCAAACAAACCAAAATATTTTGGAAATGATGGATGTGCAAAAATCTTCCATCCGCATGTCATGTTGTTTCGGTAGACAGAGCGGCCATCTTTTGCATATATATTAATGTTTTCAAGTGCCTTTCTCATGTTTGACCCTTCGGTTTGTATAAGATCGGTATTCGATATATATTCTGTTATATTGAAATCGATTTTTTACATTTAATGGCATACATTAATAAGTTTTTTCTATTTTTTTTTTTTGGATGTTTTGTTTTATATTTATTTCAAAAGGTGGTGTTATATTGAAAACTAATTCTAATTCTACCAAGGCTAATTGGTTTTGTTTTCAAATAAAATCTCTCTAATCACTTTACCGGAATTTTAAGATTTGATTCAAGTAAATAAGGTTTATTTAGTTGATTTGGACTCAATCTAGTCTCTATTTTTTTTTTCTTCTTGTATTACCTCAAATAAGAAGTTTCGATTGGAACCTACCACGAAACATCACCTGGATAAGATTCTGAGAGTTGATTACCTTTTTTTTTTAAATATCCCAGGTATCTCAATTTCTCCGACATAGCAAGGGTCCACGTGTTAGCTATCAGAGATCCGATAAAGCAGGGATCTACGTGTTAGCTATCGGTTCGTTCAGACTAGCCACGTGTTAGCTATCAGTGACAGAACAGAGGTCCACGTGTCGTTTCCTGGAGTGCTGCAGCCCACAAGTAAATTTCGCAGTGGTCGAGAATCGAACCTAGGTGGCAGTATTCACAGCTGTGAACCCTTTACCACCAGAGCTAGATGCCCCAGTTAGAGTTGATTACTTGTATGAGAAATGTTTATGTCAACGTTTTCTTCATTAATTTGAAATGTAACAGAAAGCTAAAGTTATATACAATTGTACCTGATTGAATCTAGACATATTCACATCTAAATACAACCAACTAATTTAACTAACTCTAATAGCCCCCCTCAAGATGGCGACTTGAAGATGTTGAGAAGTCCCATCTTGGACATTAACCGATGAAACACCGAGGGAAACAATGGCTTCGTGAAGGCATCAACCAGTTGATTATCAGTCCGAACATGAAGTGTCTTCAAATCCCCTGTCTCGATCTTCTCACGAATCGAATGGCATTGAGCTTCAATATGTTTGGTGCGCTCATGGAAGACGGGGTTCTTGGCAATATGTAGAGCTGCTGTGCTGTCACAATACAACACTGGAGTTGTTGCAGAAGGAACCTTAATGTCCGTGAGCAAACGCGACAGCCAAACAATCTCCTTAGCAGTGTCATACATGGCCTTATACTCTACTTCTGCTGAAGAGAGTGACACAACATGTTGCTTCTTCGCTTTCCATGACACTAGTGAATTGCCAATGAAGACACACGAGCCAGTAACCGATCTTCGTGTATCTGAACACTGAGCCCAATCAGAGTCACAAAATGCTTTGATCTGAAAATCAGAATCCACTGGATAAAACAGACCTTGCCCAATAGACCCCTTAAGATAATGCAACACTTTGTGTGCAGCCTGTAAATGTACAGTCTGAGGCGCTGCAGAGAACTGGCAAAGTTTGTTCACAGCAAAGCATATGTCTGGTCTGGTAATGGTGAGATACATCAATTTACCAACAAGACGTCAATAATGTTCTGCATCTTCTAACAAAAGAACAGATTCAGAAGACAACTTCAAGCTAGGATCCATAGGAACTGTGGATGGTTTACAACCTAGCAATCCTACATCAGTGAGTAAATCCAACACATACTTGTGTTGGCACAAAGTAATACCTGCCGAAGATCTAGCTATTTCAATCCCAAGAAAGTATTTAGGCGGTCCAAGATCTCTCAACTTGAAACATGCCTGCAATTGTGATATAAACTCAGAAACTGCCTTGTCATTCGAGCTTGCTATGATTATGTCGTCCACATACACCATGACCAAAGTGAAATAATCAGGAGCAATTCGTAAGAACAACGTGTGATCTCCATGGATCTTCGTGAAACCAATGCGTGTGAGAGTTGTTGAGAATTTAAGAAACCACTGGCGTGAAGCCTGTTTCAATCCATAGATTGACTTCTTGAGACGAAACACAGTCTTTGGAGGTAGAATTAGACCTTTTCTATCAGCATATCCCGGCGGAAGATCCATATAAATCTCCTCTGTAAGTTCACCGTTGAGAAAAACATTGGATATATCCAACTGATGAAGGAACCAACCCAATTTAGCTGCAACTGCAAGAATGGTTTTCACAGTAACCATTTTGGCCACTGGAGAAAAAGTATCGACAAAATCAATACCCTCTTGTTGAGTATAACCACGAGCCACTAATCTGGCTTTATACCTCTCCAGACTCCCATCTGCAAATAATTTCAATTTAAATAACCACTTGCAGCCAACTGTTTTCTTACCATCCAGAAGAGAACATACTTCCCAAGTATCAAGACCTTCCAAAGAACCATACTCCGCATCCATCGCATCACACCACTCTTTAGTCTCATTTGCCTCAAAATAGTTTTGTGGAATGGGAATTTGAAGAACAGAGTTTATGAATGCACAATGAAAAAGAGAAAGTTGGTCATACGAGAGAAAAGAAGAAAGAGGATAAAGAGAAGAGGAAAAAAGGCACATATAGTCCTGCAGATATGAAGGTTTCTTTCGAGGACGATGTGATGAAGTAGCAGAAGGCAAGCTAACATCAGATGGTGCAGCCATGTTCAAAGGACTATCACCAGAAGTCGAAGGCACATAATTTGTTATGGTTTCAACAGGATTCTCTGCAGAACTTGGAAACAAAGCTTTTGCATCATCAGAAAGATCAGAACCAGCAAAAGGGAATATGGATTCATGAAATATAACATGCCTAGAAATGGAAATGTTGTTGTTCTCAAGATCCAAGAGTTTATAACCTTTGAAACCAGTGGGATAACCAATAAAGACACAGACACAAGCTCTAGAATCAAACTTTGTTCTAGACTGCAAAAAAGTACTTTTGTAACAGAGACAACCAAAGGATTTAAGAGAGTTATAATCAGGAGGTTTAGAGCTCAAGAGTTCAAACGGAGACACATTATTAAGTAAAGGAGTGGGAATTCTATTGATTAAGAAAACAGCTGTCAAAACACATTCACCCCAATAACAAAGAGGAATTTTGGATTGGAAAAGAAGGGATCTAGCCACATTTAGTATGTGTTGGTGTTTGCGTTAGACAACTGAATTTTGTTCTGGTGTCTCCGGACAAGAATGATAAGAAAGGATTCCTTTGGTTTTATAAAGACTAGTAAACGATAGCTCAGGAGCATTCTCGGATCTAACAGCTTTCACGTTCTTCCTATACTGATTCTCTATCATAGAAATGAACTCAGGAAAAACAACCAGAACATCTGACTTAAGTTTCAACAAGTACACCCACGTAGCTCTGCTATAATCATCCACTATTGTTAAAAAATATCTATAACCATCATGAGTAGTCACAGAATAAGGACCCCATACACCAATGTGTAAAAGATCAAATGGTTCTTTACTCATGTTGTTTCCAAAAGGGAATGAAAGTTTCTTTTGTTTGGCCTGTGGGCAAACTTGACAATGAAAGTCAGAATTATGCTTCTTGAGTTTTAAGAAATCAGAAAGAAGATTCAGTCTTTGAAAGGAAGGATGTCCTAGTCTGTTATGCCAAGTCTGAGAGCTAACCGTACTAGAACAGACTATCTTAATATCCAGAAAAGAAGTAGCTGGGTGCAGGGACCCCGAATCCAAGATATAAAGGTTTGAAATCTGCCTACCCTTGCCAATCATCAACTCCTGAGTAAGATCCTGTATGCACCAAGAATCGGAAGTGAAACTAATCTTAGAATCTATGCATTTAGTCAGAGAACTCACACTCAAGAGATTGAAACGAAATTGGGGAATGTAAAGCACATTTTGTAAGGTTACTCTATCACTTAACACTACCCTTCCTATTCCAACAATGCTCTCTGAGATTCCAGTGGGTAAGGTAACAAAGGTGTGTCTAAGAGAAGTGATAGATGTAAAAAGAGAACGGTTATGACAAACATGGTGAGTGGCTCCTGAGTCAACAACCCAAGAATCTTCAGAAATAACAACATTTTCAGAGCTTAAAACAGATGGCATGCCTAAAGAGAAAGAAGAATAAAGAGGAAGAAAGGTACCAGACACTTTTGGTAAAGTGGATGGACCGGCTGAAAGAGAGGCAAGAAGACCATCGTGTGATGATGTGATGCTCTGGCTATGAAGTTTAGAACTGAAGAATGCAACCACTTGTTGCATTTGCTCTGGAGTAAACGGAACATCCTGCGACTCAGTATTGATCATGGGAGTACCAGACTTTTCAACAGAAGATTCAAGCTGGTTGGAAGAAGTATCAACATTATTTGCAGAAACATTTATAACATTGTCCTTCTTCTGAGTCTGAGAATTTCCTTTGTTCTTCCACCCAGGAGGATATCCATGTATTTTGTAACATCTGTCTATGGTATGTCCCCCATTGCAATGAGAACAAACCGGTTTTGATTTCTGATTTCCATAGTATGGCTTAACATTGACTTGAAAAGCAGTTGGTTCTGAAACAGCTACATTGTTGTGTCTAGCACTTCTCTGGGAATCATCTTGATCTAGAATATTGAATACTTCAGACAGGCTTGGGAGAACTTTCTTCATCAGAATCTGACTCCTAATGTGATCATAATTTTCATTCAATCCCATGAGGAAGTCAATTACTCGATTCGTTTCTTTCTCTGCCAAGAGACTTTCAACAGTATTAGCAGTGAACTGTAAATTGGTTAATTCTTCCCAATAAGTCTGAGTTTGTATATGATAAGATGACAGATCCATGTTTCCTTGACAAAGAGAGTGGAGCTGATGTCGCAACTTGTATAACTTGGCAAGTTCGATTTATGAAATCTAGTGTGGAGATCAGTCCATATATCAACAACAGTTTTGAGATACAGAACACTCGTGTAGATCTTCTTCGAAACACTATTAAGTAACCAAGATTTCACCATACTGTTGCATCGACACCAAATTCTAAAATATTGATCATTCTCATCTGGTTTTGGAATAAATCTATCTATGAATCCGATCTTATTCTTCGCCCCAAGGCTCATAGTCATAACAATCACCTAAACACTATAATTCGATCCATCTAGAGGTTCATTGACTAGAGACAATCCAGGATGATCAGAACTTACCAAGTGATAAGGACTGTGTATATTATCTGGTGAATCAGAAATGGCAAACGGTCGGTGAATCACTCGAACTTCAGGTTCAGATTTCGCGGAAGATCCAGATTCTTCAGCAATTTGAGAAGCCTAAGCTCGATCCGTAGCAGAATTGCTCGAAGCTCGGTTCGCCTTGCGTTTCACCATGATCACACCGAAGAACAAGAGAACAGAGAAAGCGGAAGAGAGAAATGATCCACAAGAATCTTCGAAACAGAAAAACGAGAACAGGATCGAAAATGAATGAAGAAATTGGATCAAAAGCTTTGCTCTTGCTCTGATACCATATGACAAATGCTTATGTCAACGTTTTCTTCATTAATTTGAAATGTAACAGAAAGCTAAAGTTATATACAATTGTACCTGAATGAATCTAGACATATTCACATCTAAATACAACCAACTAATTTAACTAACTCTAATAACTTGAGTACAGAGAGTTTGGAAGTTTGAGATATTGGCTTGAAGTTTGTGCTACTCATGTTTGTGGAATCTATTATAAGAACTGACAGATGACTCATGTGGATGGTGGCTGATATTTACTCGTAGAACATTAAGAATTGGAGCAAAGAGCAGTCATGTCAAATCAGAAAAACCTTTGTAGAACACTACAGACACGGCCGTGTACAAGCAATGCGTAATTTCACCTAAGAACCTTTGGTTTCATTTTGAGCAGTCATGTTGAAATCAAAAAAGCCTTTGGTTTCATTTCATTTCACTACAAGAAAAAACATTAGATTGTATCATTTAAATGGTATCACGAATATATGTGATATGAGCTTAAATTGTTGATAAATGATATAAAACATGTGATTTTAACATCAATCACAATAAGTGATGTTTTTTTAAAATTGTTTGACATCAATTGAGTATAAGTGATACAAATTTATAATAGTTTACATCAAAAATAAGATCTACATCACTTAAATAATAATACAATATAAATATAGATTAAATAAATAATTCAAAATTGACGTTAACAATACAATGATCCTAATTAAACTTAAAACCAGTACGAGAATAAACACATATAATTATTTTGTTCACTTTTAAAAAATTTAAAATAAAATTCTATGGATATTAAAACTGAAAAAATTATATCTATTTTTAGAGTTTTATTCATATCACTACGTAAATTAGTTTTAATATATTATCTCATTTTTCCATTTCTTTTTAAAACTAAATATTCTCTAACATATAAAAATATATACGATATAAATATATAGAATTATATCCCCAGATTTCTTTTTTTTTTCTTCTAAAAAGCATTTTTAAAAAAAAATCATCAATATATTACTATATTATCAATAAAAGAGATAATCACAATTTATTTTATATTCACAAACATAGGTTTTTATATTTAAACATCTATACTTTAAATAAAAATTTTAAATAATAATAATAATACTTATTTTAAATAAATTCAGAAAAAAAGTTGTGTATTTTCGTTTAAGTATGGGCTTTGGTATGAGTTTCAACGGCTCCGTCGTTGGTGTATTCTGTGCCACTCTGATTGCAAACATTTTTGCCAAAAAGCTATGGAGAATCATCGTGGGAAGCTTCCATCAATGCCGACCAAATTAGCAAATATTGGTTTTTTAAAATGTCAATTAATTGAAAAGTTAACATTTACAAAAAGTGCAAATTATGTTCGGCATCCCAAAGATCAAAACCAATTGTATCACTTTAGTGAGCCAAATAATCTAATCTAAATATTTATAAAACAGAAATCCATCCATAATTCATAGATTGCAATGTATTATTCACAATTTTTAATTTTTATATAAACTAAAATTTAAATATCTTTAACTAAAATGTTTTTATCGCCATCAATATTGTCAACACGGTTCTAAATTTTGTTATATATAACAAAGTAGTTATATTCTACTAAATCTATTAATTTTTTTTTAAGATAATTTATTTTCTTTATCTCACTTATATTTCCAGTTTTTTCTAAAGAGAATACTACATTCTCATTGTCTTTTCATCTTAAAATTTTCATAAGAAAAGAAGCAAAATCCTGTAATATCTTCAAGTCTTCAACACTTAATCAACAAATGTTAGTTGTTTGTCTCGCATACATAAATTTTCTCTAGTAACTTTCAAGATTTTTGATTTTTGATCTTAATCTTCCTATTTTATTCTAACTTTAGATCTTATATGTTAATGTTAACACATTGAATTGTATCCATATTAGTTTTGCATAAAACTTTTGCATATATCTAGATTAACGGTTTTTCTAACAACATAAGCCAAAGATTTTTCATTTGGAAATGAAATTAAATTCTATTAGATGAAATAAAATCTTTTTTTTGACTCATTTGAATTTCAAGATGAATGGAATAGAGAGAATATACGGTATAAAGAGAAAATACGATGGTAATGCAAAATACTTTTTTTAATTAACAGTTATTATATTATATTACTTTTCTAAGAGAAAATATACTATATTATATCGTTCTTCCATAATTTTTTTTTGTTATATATTCATATTAAATTCCATTATATATATATATATATAGTGCTAGGTTAAATATCTTGACAATATCAATATTAACATTAAATATCTCATGTTGGACCTATTGTCTTGGATGGACGATAGCTCGAAATATTTACCTCTACAGGATAGTATATCGTGTAGTTGGATCGTATATATATATTATATAGTTATTTATATCCAAATTTTCTATCTTTAGTTTTCAAAATAAATTTAATTGTATAATTATTCTTTTACGCAACATTTTGATTATTTTTCCCAATTAATTTTATATTAATAACTATTAATTAAGATTTTAATATAAAGATCTTGAAAAAATAACACTATAATAATATAATTTCTTTTTGTCATTTTAATTGATGTTTAATGATTTTACACCCATACTAAAAAACTAATTTATTTTCATATTTTTACAAAAATAAAATACTATTAATCAACCAATAAAAATCAAAATATACTTAATAAATATTTAAAATTTTAAATGGAAATTGCATTGAGAACTAAAAACATATTTTAAATTAAAATATTTTTTTGACTCAAATGTTTTAATTTAAAATCGAACGAGTATTCTCCAATTCTTAAAAAGAATTTTTTTTTTGTATATACTTATAGAGCGATAAACCCTAAAATACTAGTTATCTCTATAGTATTATTTCAGGATCACTTTTAAGAAAATAACCTTTAAATCAGTAAAATATTACATGATATGTCATTGGAACAAATAACAAATTAAAAATATTCATCAAAGGTAAAATTGGAAATCTATGTAATTTTCATTAAGGGTAAAACTGGAAATATATGTATAAAATTTTAATTAAAAACTAATTTAAAAAACAAATTTTAAATAAAATTTTATTTTAAAAACGAATTTTAAAAAGAAATTTAAAAATCAAATTATTTTAATATTTGATTTATCCTTTTCAACAAGATACCTTATTTACCTCTCTTTTTAAATTTCACAATATTAAATTTAGATGTTTTATCTGTTTTATTAAAATTTCTCTAGATAAATCTAGAAATAAATACAATAATATTTTAATCTTTTAAAAGTATATAAATTCAAATAAATTTCAAAATTTTCTAACAGAAATATAATAAAATTTAAATAATTATTAGACAATGTTTTAAGAGATATATAAATCTAACAAAAATATGATAACAAAGAAATATTATCTTATTAACCAATAAATGTATAAAGTTTCAATTTGAAATTTTTTGCAAGAC
>OVAU01001976.1:0-13431 GCA_900406315.1 Biscutella laevigata subsp. laevigata
GATTGTTATCATGGATCCATTATAATCTCAGTTTTCTTACGAGAGACAGAGGGAGAGAGAAGGAGAGAGAAGGAGAGAAGGAGAGACGGAGAGAGAAAAGGAGAGAGAGGGGCCGATTAACTTTGAAATAGGAACTAAAATTTTTGGTTCGATTTTGGTTGAGTTTTAATGAGTTTGATTTTAATCTATGAATTAAACCAATAAAATAACCGAAAATGGATAAATAGATTCAAAACTTCAAAATTGGGTGGAATTAGATTTCAAACTTATATTTCAGGGGTATTTAGGAAGAGGTCTAAACTTCGGGTGGAACTAATGCTATATGGATATACTTCGGGGGAAATAGATCCTTATCCCTTTCTGTTTTGGATTTTAATCCAAATTGAACTGAATAACTCAGATTGAACCGAATAAACCAAATCCAATCGATTCGATATTTACTTTTCTAGCTTAAAACACTTTAGTGGGCCGATTTACCCCCAATAGGTGAACAATAACATAGATATGCCGTTAAATGCAAGGTGTGGGTAACAAGAAGAGTCCCGTCTCTTTTATGAAACACCCCTTTTTCTTTCTTCAATCCCCGTTACGCGCCGGTAAATTTCTCCGGTGAGAAACAGACTGGAGAATCTCTCTGGAAGTGTAATTCTCACAAAAAATCTTGAACGGTGCCTTCTCTTCAAGCTTTTTAGTGGCTGTTTTTATGGCGAAAACTTTGGAAATAGATTTTCAAGTTTTCCTCCTCCTTGGATGCATAATTCCATTTTTCCTGTAGAAAGATCATATCAAGACTTTCTTGATTTATTCTTGCGTTTCTCTTACTTTGACTTGGTTTTCATTTGTACGAAACAATAGAATTGGTTGACTCGATGATGGGTTTGGATCCTGAAGAAGCTGTTTTAGATGAAGAAACTGGTGGCCTTGAATCAGACGGGACTCTGTGTTTACATACATTTTCAGATTTAACCTATGTATCTCCGGTTGTCTTCTTATATCTTCTCAAAGAATGCTACATTCATGGTAAAGTCCCCAATTTGGTGTATTTTATTTTTTTCTTAGTTCATTTAAATTAAGGAGTATTTTCAGGTAGCTGCAAGGCAACAAAAAAGTTCCAAACATTGCAGCATCGAGTTCATCAAGTTTTGGCTAATAAACCTCAACCAGGACCTGCTACTTTCATTGTCCAATGCTTAAATGTGCTTCCTATGTTTGGAACTTACGGTGAAGGCTTTAGTCATTTGGTGATATCAGCTCTTCGCCGCTTCTTTAAAACTGCACCAACCAGCGAAGAAGATGTTACTTGCGCGAGAAGACTAGCTGCTCGATTCTTTCTTGCTACTGTTGGAGGATCTGTTGCTTATGATGAGAAGGTGATGGTGCATACTCTTAAAATATTTGATGTTGGCCTAACAAGCATCGATGAGGCCTTGTCTGCTTCTGAAGTTTGGCATGGACATGGAAGTGCATTTCTTGAAGAATACATTTCTGGTTTGATCAGATCGAAATCTTTCATGACAGCAGTATCTATGTTAGAGCATTTCTCCTTCCGTTTCCCTGGAGAAACCTTTCTCCAACAAATGGTTGAGGATAAAGACTTCCAAGCAGCTGAGAGATGGGCTACTTACATGGGAAAGACCAGTTTATGCATTCTTGTTCAAGAATATGGCTCAAGGAATATGCTAAAGCAGGCCTATAATGTCATAAAGAAGAACAATCTCCAGCAGGATTTTCCCGATTTGTGTTACAAATGTAAAGAAAGGTTGTTGCAGTCGCTTTTTTGCACCAAGAGGATACCAGGAGAATACATTTATGGAATACACACTAAAAGATTACCTTTTTCCAATCAATGTGCAGTGCACTGAAGGATCTAGCGGAAAAAGCTTGCTGGGATGTTGCTGAAATAAAGGCAAAAGCTGACAGACAGCTGCTCGAGTATCTGGTAAGCACTTGTTGTACATTTGTAATCAATGTCTAAGACATTTTTCATTTCCATAGGGAGCTGATGAGTTGGTGGTCTTTTGAGGTTTAAGGTATATTTGGCAATGGAAGCGGGGTACTCTGAGAAGGTTGATGAACTGTGCGATCGATATTCACTTGAAGGCCTTCCAAAAGCACAAGGTACATAATATAGCTTTGAACTTCTCCTAGTGCTTTTGAAACGATGACACTTACAATGGTACTTGGTGTTATTCAGAGGCCGAGGTTGGTTTTGTTGACAAATGCTTTCTGCGTCTCAACGATCTAGATGTGGAAAATGTAGTTTGGGTTGATGAAGTCAATGAGTTGAGAAAAACAACTTCTTTTCTTGAAGGATGTAGAGTTGTGGGTATTGACTGTGAATGGAAACCCAATTATATCAAAGGCAGCAAACCGAACAAGGTAATTACTTTTAGTCTCTTTTATTTCTCTATCATGCTTTAATATTCTTATTATTATTGCGCCTGTCTTGGTTTCAGGTTTCAATCATGCAAATTGGATCTGATAGCAAAATTTTCATATTGGACTTGATAAAGCTTTACAATGACGCCCCTGAAATTCTAGATAGTTGTCTTAGTCAGGTCATGCAATCGTCGAGAACATTAAAGCTCGGTATATTTGAAATCTTTCTTCTTCTGTTTTGCATAAGATTATCTCTGCCTGAGCATCACACTGATAATGAATTATCCTCAGGTTACAATTTTCAGTGTGACATCAAGCAATTGGCTCTTTCATATGGGGACTTGGAATGTTTCAAGCGCTATGACATGCTGCTAGACATTCAAAATGTTTTCAAAGAAAAAGATGGTGGTTTATCAGGACTAACGAAGGTGAGCTTTTCATTTTTGTTTCCTAGCTCCTAATCCACAAAATCCTTAGATGTTTCATCCGAGTCAACCATTTCGACAGAAATATCTTAANAGGACTAACGAAGGTGAGCTTTTCATTTTTGTTTCCTAGCTCCTAATCCACAAAATCCTTGGATGTTTCATCCGAGTCAACCATTTCGACAGAAATATCTTAACTTGTTCATTTCTCGTTGATCTCTTGTATAAGAAAATATTGGGAGTAAGTTTGAACAAAACAAGACGCAATAGTGACTGGGAACAAAGGCCTTTGACCCAGAATCAGGTATACAATCTTGTTCATTATCTGTTTAGCTAGAACCTGACTGACACGAGAAAAGCTTCTGGAGAATGTTTCATATTTTGGCTGTCTAGGACTCTAGAATTATGAAGGGTCACAATCATTATATAAGCAGAGGCCTTGATAAGTGCATTTCTAGGAAGGGTTAAAGCATAATATATTGAATCTGACAAAAACTGGATTGTCGTTGTGCAGCTAGAGTATGCTGCTTTGGATGCTGCAGTGTTGGTTCACATATTTCGGCAAGTTCGTGACCACCCTCCATATGATAGTGGTTTGGAGACAGTCCAGTGGAAATCTCACATTGTAAGTAGCTCTCATAAAAGCCCTTCTCTTTTTTAACTGATTTTGTAGTCAAAATCTTACAGGTTTCAAATCTTACTTAGAAAATTGATACCTCAAGGAGTTGGTTTTTGTTGGGATGATATGAGATTNACTTGGAATATAATTTGAGGAAGTATATGTGCAGGTCTCCCACATGGATAACCTGAAGAAGTCGAAGAAGAAGCCTAAGTTCCATTCCATGCAAACCTCAGATTCGACATTTAACAAGCCATCAGAAGATTGAAACAAAGGAGAAACCTTAAAATATTTGTTCAGACTCTAGAATGAAAAAGGTAATCTTTGTTAGAAAAAGGAATCTTTGGTTTAAGTGTAATGACTAAAGGAGATAGGCAAACGTTAAGAACTTGGATGATTTAGATAAGAGCAAGTTAGGTTTGATGGCCTCACTCACCCCACAGAGAGTAAAACATAGAGAAATGATAGGGAGTCTCTATGACTACATGCTTACATACTGTTTAGCTCTTTTACGGTTTCCACAGGAGGCTTTATAGGATAAACGGAGCAAAACCAAGAACTATTCCAATGAACAAACCAGGTAGTCTTTTCTCGGCCTTACCAAAAAAGAGTCCTTGAGCGTAATTTCCCACGTTGAAGTTTCCTGGATATCGAAAGCACAAAAACAAGTTCATGTTTCTGAGTTATGTCCAAGTATTTTAGAAGTTATGAGCAATTTCATGGTTAAAAACCTCGCGTGGAAGAGGAGCTGCAGCCACCACGGAGGGTGTTTCTGATATCTCTCGGTGTAGCTCGATTGTAGAACACAAAATCAGACATGACGCTGTTAATGCATGTAAGCACGAGTTCTGTCTCTGCAGCACAAGGACCGTTGCAGAACCTGTCTGTTTCTTCAAGTGGAACCTTGAATTCACCTCCTTCATTTATTCTAAACGCTTCATTGCATCCTCTATAGAGCTGCAGAGAATGGAGAGAAGAAACTATTGTCTGAAATAACGTTTTCTTTTTACAGAGATTTTGTTTTATCATCGATCATACTTACCAAGTTATTGTTGAAGCAAAACGCAGCTCTCTGAACCAAAATCCCTGCGCCTCCGATGACACCACCAGCTTGCGCAGAAACTGCATCAACAATTCTCAAAAGGAAGATTACTAATTAACCTCACGAGTGAACACAGTGAATTATGAGACTTCAAAACACCAAAACTGAACCTGAATGTCTTCGACTAAGAAAAAGCAACGCTGCATAGATTAGCCATAGTCTTAACTCTTCCATGGTGACTAAATCCGTTTGATTTAGGGTGAGTAATGCAAACACACAATATATAAAGTTAATACAAAGATAGTTGGTGGTCTAACTTGGGAATAATGGTTTCAATAGAAACACAAGCTGTTGACAAAAATGTGGACTGAGACATGAACCAAGTTTGGAAATGCAAGTCACCAAACTTCATATTAAAAACAGAAAAACTACAAAAACGAATGATATCGTCATTCACAAATCTTTAGCTAACAAAAAAACGACAAATTGTAAAGAAATCTTCATGGGTTTGGTTTGATATATAAAAAGAGAGAGATATGATGGTGATGATGATGATGAAAGATGTCTTTTAGTTGATGTACTGAGAGAGCCATTTGAACCCTTCACCGTAGCCCATTTTGCGGACGATGCTGCACATGAAGACTTCGAGAGGGCGAAGAGCAGAGTTTCCAAGGGTCACTTTTCCCTTACCAGTGGTGAAGTTGGTGAGACCTAAGTGATACCTAAGCTCATCTTCTGATGCTGCATAAGGGATATCAATCTTGTTTCCAAGAATCAGAAACGGAACAGTTGCAAGGGCTTCATCTGAGAGAAGAGCGTCTAGCTCTCTTTTCGACTCTGCAAATCTCTCTTTATCATAAGCATCAACAAGGTAGACAACAGCATCAACCTACAGGACGAAAAAGAGATTCATCAGTAAAGAGAATATAATGTTTCTCTGCATTCAATTAACGAACTAATAAGAACTAAACCTGAATCACTAGTCCCATTCCTAGTTCGCTCTACAAAACTCATAGCAATGTTTGTATCATTGCTATGAGAAATTTGATACAACCATAAGCTATACGTTTATGTTAGAAAAAACTCCAATACATACCAACTCAATGCCATTCCATATTTTCAATATCTACTACAATTATATCCGATACACTACACATATCTTGCATTCTAATGTAACAAGAGAAGTTAAATTACCATAACATGATCTTTTGGCGAAAAGGAATAAGATTCGTAAAATATTTCTCAGTCAGATCGTTGACATTCACAATTTATACTAGATCAAACCACTGAAACACCTAGAAGCAAATAAATGTAAACCAATGTGTAAATGGATTGTAATGTGATAAACTGCCATCTAAAGTACAATCATTACATAGCTAAACTTTGAGAATGTCTACAGGGCAACAAACACACAAAAGAAAGGTAAAAAATCTGTCCAAGCAACAAATGTATGGCTTAGCTACCAAATAAACACCTTTCAGTAAAACAAAACAAAAATTCGATGAGCACCAAACTCTCATGAATCCAACATAAGTTAAGTTTTGTGGAAAAAGAAAACAAAATCACCATTCCATCTAGCTAAAAGATTAACGAGAGAGTGACCTTAGCATAGTAATCTTTCCAAACTCTTCGAGCAATTTGGTGACCACCCAAATCAAAAGCCTTGAATTTGATTTTCCCAATGCTAAGCTCCTCAGACGTTGGATGTTGAGTCGGTTGATGCTGAACTAGTCTCTATCACCCAATCAACACAAAACACAAATCTCAGATTTAATTTCTTACCGTTCAAGCTCCATGCACAGTCCCAAACACAAATCCAACAACACTAGAGATAATTCCCCTTAATAATTAGATCTATACAAAAATCATCGTCTACAAAACTTATCATCAATATCAATAATTATCCTTCTAATAAGATGCAAAAAAATCAGATCGAGAGAAGAAAAAAACCTCGTCTTTGAGCATATGAAGTAGCGTAGTTTTTCCAGCGTTATCGAGTCCGAGAAACAAGATCTTCGCTTCTTTCTGCCATAAACCTAACGATGCAAGAATTCCATAGAACCAATCGAACAAAAACATGATTTTTTTCTTCGTATCCAAAAAAAAAAAAGAACAGAGAGAAGAAACTGAAGAAAGATGCGATCTTTCGTAATGAAGAAAAAAAAAAGTAAGGGGAATTTTTTTTTTTTTTGAAAAGAGACGTGGCTGATGAATCGAGCTGGTTTAACTGACGTGGCGAATTTTGATTAGTAGAGTTAACTATTGTTGATGTCATTGAAGCTAACGTGAACCATCAGATCTGGTTAGTACCAATTAGCGGCTGTGATTTATTTACATTTAATGCGTTTGTATTGTGGTTGGTATTAAAGTGCTGCCGTTTTTGAATTATTTTTTTCAATAAGTAACCCTAAATATAATGTGTTCGAAACATATGCCAATGTCTTCAAAACATGGTCAAAGAGTTTTATACTTTTGAGCCAAGTTGGGCGAAACAAGCATAAGAGATTGGTTTTAAAGATTTTATGAAAATGTAAAATGTCTTGGATGAATGAAAAAGAAACAAGTTAAAGGGAAGACCGGAAGAGTGGCTCTCCATTAGATTTTTTTTTTTTTTTCTGAGTTATTGAACAAACCATATAGAGGAAAACCATCAGTGGAATTGTAATTGGCGATAACGCTGATCAAAGATCTTGGATAATGTGTTTCATAATTCAATTCCACCAAAGAAAAATTTGCTTAATTTTTGATAGACCATATATCTTCCATGCTTGTGTTCGTATAAAGATTGGCAACAAGAAACTCTGAAAGTAAGAACAAGTAAACAGAGGGATTAAGCTACAACAAGTTCCTTCTTGCTAATGTTCTTGTATTAAGCTACAACACGCTCCTCTCTGAGAATATATACTGAGAGACTGAGAAAACTCAGATTCCAGGAGAAACAATGTAAGAAATCTTCACACTAATCATTCAAATGAGACCATGAACCTGTTACATTTTATCATCTCCACGGGCCCAATCCGGAAGAGGAGCTCGGATAACGATAAGATCATTTGTAACAGGATGATCCAAAGACAAACACTCAGCATGAAGCTCATGACTTTCAAATGTTCTTCCTTTCCATTCATACATTCCATGATACTTCACATCTCCCCTAATCGGAATCCCAAGATACTGACAATGTAACCTAATCTGATGTGTCCTTCCACTTCTTGGAAACGCTCTTACCACAACAACATCATCATCTCCACCACACCTCAGTTCCAGTTCCTCCTCAACAACAATCCCCTCTTCCACATCGGGGAATTCAGTTTTCTCTCCGTTTATAGATACAACTTCAAACGCTGTCTCCATTTCTCTAACAAAAGATCCACCAGGTAAGACTCTACCAACGTCTAAGGCCGCATAAACTCGCCAAGCTCCGTGTTTAGACCGTCCATGACCTGACTTTACAGTGATCTTGCTCCAATTCGGTGATTTACCAATGCAGAGAGCAATGTAGGATTTACGAATCTTGTGTTCTGTAAACGCCTTAACGAGCTTAGCTGCAACTTTATGTGACTTGGTGATTAGCATCACACCGCTTGTGTCACGATCTAATCTATTCGCGAGATGAAACTCTTTCTCTATACTCGAAGAATCTGAGAAAATACAAAACTTTAGGGTTTCAGATTTTTGACATTCGATGAGAAATTTTAGAATCTGCTTACCGATAACAATCTGAGGAGCAGAGGAAAGAACAGCTTCGCAGTATACACCTTTAGGTTTATTCACAGCCATGAGCCATTCGTCTTCGTATAGTATATCGTTTCTTGTAAGATTGAAGAGACTTGATTTCGATGAAGCTTCCATTGCTCTTTTGAGTTCGATGTCTTTTGAGATCGGAGGCGGCGGAGCGGAAATGGGTTTAGGATAATTCTCGGTTGTTGAGAGATTGTTCTGAGCTTCCATGGCTTTGATGGAGATAGAAAAGTAGGGTTTTGTAAGTCTTGTATTTGATGAGAATGAGAAACAGAAGAGGCTTCGATGGAGAAGAAGAGAAGCAAACATTAGAGCCTATTTTGGTATGTATATTCCTTTTTTAATTAGGAACAAGTAATACTTTTTAAATCGTAATAAACCAAAAACCCTAGTCACACATTTTTTTTGTCTACACAAATCGATTCGAAAATCAAATCTCTTCTTCTGATCAATTTCGATACAGAGAACAGAAAAATGACATCTTTTATCATCAAAACTTCTCGAAGCAGATCCCTACTTCTCTTACAAACCCATGGAATCAAAATCAGAAGTATTTTCTCTTTCAATAGCTCTCCTTCGAGTTCAGCAGATTCCATTGATTCACCTTTGGCTTCTGGGTTTCCCTCGGGAAGCTTCACGACACCATCTTTTGGTTTCAAATCCGGAAAGTACTCTCCTTTGAATCAGAAATTTGGTCATTTCGTTTCTACGACTCGACCATTGAGCTCTGAAGCTGTAGCAGTAGCTGCGACTTGTGACGGACTTACAGTGGAACGTATCATAGCTAATCAATGGCCAATATTAGATGAGAATGAGAGTGATTGGAAGAGTCACGCTTCAGCAATTGCACAGTCTATTCAAGTCATCAAGAGACGGTTGCAGGTATAAAATTGAGACACAATCTTCCCTCTGTTAACACATTTCAAGAATTCTGTTTAAATAAGTTTCTTCTCTGATACTGTGAGAATTGTTTAATAAATGCCTTCTTGAGTTACATAGAATTCAGGTTTTGCTTCTCAATTCTACTTGAATCAGAATTTGCCATTGGACTTTAGTTACATATGTACATTAAATCTTTTATACGTTTAAGTTCAGACTTTGCATATTGAAGTTTACATATTCTGTTATCATTTGGGCAGTGGAAGAAACTTCAGGTGAGGCTGAAACTGTTATCAGCAGAGCTGAATAAGCCTGATCTTTGGAACGACCCAGTTCATGCTGGTAAGATAAGCCGGGAACACGGGTCGCTCATGGGGAAAATGAAAGGGGTTATGACTTTTGAGAGAGAATTGCTTGAACACATTGACATGTTAAAACTCGCTAAAGAGGAGAATGATACAGAGTTAGAATCGGTGGGAGTTTCCACTCATTTCTCAAATCTAGGCATGTGTTCTATTCTGTTTCTGTAGGTGTAATAATTTATGCTAACATCAACCAAAAAAGTTCATATTTTAAACATAATCTTTTATCTGAAAGTTTTGGTTTGTTGTTTAAACCGACCATTCTCAGAGTTATCAAGATGGCTTCATAGTAATGCAGACTAAAATCACCTATATTGCTAAACCACGATTACTTATTTCTGTTGCAGGAAACTTTGAAGGCATTGTTAGACATGAGAAAGGTTTCGAATGAGAAAGAACTTGAGGCTTTATTATCTGCAGAGAATGATCCTTGTTCCTGTTATATCGAGGTGAGTCAGACACAATATACATGAGAGTGTCAGTCTCTGAGTTCATACTGAAAAGCTTGTAAAATTGTTGAATAGGTTCAAGCTGGGGCTGGAGGAACAGAGAGCAATGATTGGGCAGCAATGGTAATGCAAATGTACAAAACATGGGCTCAACGGCGCAAATTCTCAGTCACTGTTGTTGATGAAATGCCTGGGGAAATAGCAGGAATCAAGGTTCGATATTATATAAATTTAATTGTGAATTTGTATTACAGGAATCTGATATTGCCCAAACCAGTAAACTCTTTGGTTATTCAAGAACTACACATCATAGAGAGACTTAGACATTCCCAATCTCAAACACTAGAAAAATCCTGAATACCACCCAACTAATACAGCCCCAAAGTTCTCTAGCTAACCGATTCAACAATAGTTACTGAGCTGTCTAACACAGCATCCATAACAGGTTGCTCACGTATGGATCCCCTTGTGTGGTTATCCATTTATTCACTGAATCATTGCTAAATCTCATGTTTTAATAGCAATTGGTAAAATCTATAATTTTGAACCATTGACTTATGAAGTCATGTCTTGAACAGCGTGCGACAATCAAAGTGAACGGTGAATACGCATATGGATATGCCAAAGCAGAAGTTGGAGTTCATAGGCTGGTGCGTATATCTCCATTTGACAGTGGAAAACGGAGACACACTTCGTTTGCAGCAGTTGCAGTGATTCCAATTCTAGGTGATGGGTCAACTCGTGTGCAGATCAATGACTCAGATCTTCGGATAGAGCGGTTCCGTTCAGGAGGAGCTGGTGGACAGCACGCTAACACCACAGACAGTGCTGTAAGAATCATTCACATACCAACTGGCATAACCGCAACTTGTCAGAACGAAAGGTCTGGTTTTCTAAAGTCTTCATTGTTGTTTCTGTTTTGTCCAATCCTGATTCTCTTGGTGTGTAGATCGCAGCATATGAACAAGGCTTCAGCAATGGCGGTACTACAGTCACGGTTAGACCAACTGGAGATGGCTCGTCAGACAGCAATGAACGCTCAACATACACAATCACTAACCGAGATCAGTTGGGGAAATCAGATTAGAACTTATGTTCTCCATGTATGTAAATACTCACACATTTCCATTGTTTATTTGAAAAGGAGTGTTGTGAGTTATTCTTTGTTCTTTGCACAGCCATATAGAATGGTGAAAGATCTGAGGACAAACTATGAAGTCTCTGATCCGGACTCAGTTCTTGAAGGAGACTTGGATGGTTTCATCTTGAGCTTTTTATCTTCTTCTTTGGACAAAGGTGATGAAGAACATTAAAGCTTTTTGGATGTTAATTTGAACTATCTTTCATAGCTTCTGTAGTTAGTTTTTGGGAGGATTGGTTTTTTTATATATACACATGATTGTCTTAAAGAAAGTTATTATATTACTTGAACGTCTTCTGTATTACTAGATTGGTCGCAGACTTGTTTTTAAAAGACTTTAGTAAGTAAACTTTATAAATCCGAGATTTATTTTGTAATCTAAAAAACCATGAAATTGTTACTTGTTGCGTATCTCGTTTTGCAATTGTAAAACAAAAAACGTTTTAAATTTAAATGATTTATAATTTGATTGTGATTTACTATTATTCAAAAGAATTATTGCATAAACATTTTTTCTTAGATATTATTTAAAATTACATGTAGTCAAAATCTTAAAAGTATATGGTTTTGAAAAAGATACATATAAAGTAATTGACTACAACCTTTGATTTGATTTTGATTATTTCACTACTTCTAATTGGTTTATATGTAAAACCTTTAATATAATAAAGCACTAGAGTTGATCCCGCGTTAAACGCGGATATTTTATTCTAAAAATAATCTTAATATGTTTAACTATAAAATATGAAAGTTATAATCTCGAGTGATTCATAATTATTATATTGTAAACAGTGAAATTAATAAATAATATAATTGAATAAATCGTTGAATTTTAATATGTTTAAAAATATTATGTAATTTAGAGATATTGTAAACAAAATGTGTATATCAAATTAATTAGGTGATTATTTTGAAATATCCCTTTAGATATATTTGTTAGGTATTTTCTAATTATTAAATCATATATTAGATATTTTGTTAGTGAGAATCTTTTTTAATATTTCGTTTTGTTATCTCACGTGACTATCATAAATATACCATCTTATTATATTTTATTATCTACTTAATGATTAAATGAAATGGTTCAATATGACTTTTTATGTAGATAAACTCTTTTTAATATAATAGATTATTTTGTACCTTTTAAATTTTAATATATATAATATATTTTTGGTAAAAGTATATCAATAGATTGTTTGTCATAAATATTATTGTTTTCATTGGAAAAATGTTAGGAGAGAAAACCGTCTCTTTCACTTATCTTTTCACTATATATATTATAGATATATCATTACTAAAATGAAGTGCTTTGACTCAAACAGTAGTATTGTATATGCCCTTTTTCATTAGGAGGAATTTCATATATGGAAGTTATTAGTTATTATGTAGACATGTTATGACCAAACAAATTTGGACAAAAAAATATCATTACCAAATTGAGGTTTTCTTAATTTAACATATTACTATTCTTTACTTAATTTATTTAATATATTTAATTGTAATTTTAACACTTATAAATGCTTACTAATTCTTGTAACAAAATTTATATAACTGCCAAAACATTTTTGAATGTTAATGATATGAAATCTTGTTCTAATAAATTATAATTATGTCATTAGTTGACCATTTAACTACATATAATAAGATATCATGTTGAATCAAAAACTGATAAACACCTACAAAATTATTTGTTTTTAAAAAACAAAGAGAATGTCAAATATGATCAAGATAACAATGATGATGGCTTTGGTGATCATTGGAGTGAGAGCAAAAACTATGAGTGAGTGTCAAGAAACAGACTGCAAGTCTCATTGTCAAGACAACAACCATATGGCTTGTGTTGGTTGTGTCTTTGGATGTGCTGCTCCTCAACCTTTTCAGTCTTCCGACACAAGTAAACCCAAAACATATGTTTTCATTAATAAGATCTAGATTCGTTGAATACATATAAAATGATGCTTATGATCGACTTATGGTGTTTACAGGGACCAATCAAGTAGACAAACCAGCTATATGTTTTTGGAATTGCGTGTTTCGTTGTGGTACTGGTGACAAAAAGTGCCAAGAACGTTGTAAGAAACGTTGTGGTTATTATCCACCATTGATGCATCTCCATCACTGACTCCTAAGACTGTTTTAATCTTCACATGTTGAAATTATACTTGACATAGAAAGGCTCTAATATAAGCATATTAAAATCAAATCGTCATAATAATACTCTCTAAAGTGTGCAAGTCAAATACTTCACTAATTCTTTTTTTTGGCTGAAATTATATATGCAAAAACTTTAGAAGTTTACAATCTTATATAATAAAGTAAGGTTTGCAAATAAGAAAGCTTCTCTAGCTGCCACATTATCCTCCTTACAATCTTAAATGGGCTCATGTAATGGGCTTC
>OVAU01001977.1:0-13429 GCA_900406315.1 Biscutella laevigata subsp. laevigata
TAAGTTGCAACAAGAATAAGAGATATTCTCGTTGGCTAACATTAATCGAGTTTCTCTTCATGAACTTCCTCTTTTTCTATGGACTCAAAACGATGAAAAATTAAGAAAGTTTTCCAAATATTTCAAAAGATTTCGCAAGAATGGAAACCCCGAAGCATTATATCGTAAAGGGTTCGTCAACTATTTTCACCGTAATAGTAATGAACAAAAACGGGATAGAGGACTCAAACAAATAGTTGGAGCTGCAATCAAAGGAAATCAACAAGCACAATATGTTTACGGGATGATACTTATTTGTCTCGGTGGCAAGACAAAACAAAAGGGTTTCAAGATATTGTCTTCTTTTATAAAACCTTCAATGTCACATACAATGAAGGACATGGAAAAACTTCGGAACAATATGAGAGATTACGTTTTATGGAACGGCCAACCAATGATACAACATCTCCAAAGAAGCTATGTTCGTGAGAGTTGTAATTGCGATGGTCAAACCGAAATGTACTTGGAGAATGATTATGGTTGGGAACCTTATGGCCAAAACAACAACATGATTACTTCTTCTTCTGTCTGTGAAATTTGTTTGTTTCATCGTGAAATTCAATTTTTATTAAATTATTGAAGCATGATCTATTGATGTATTGAATAGAACTATAAATAGTCATCTTTTTTCTTTGATTCACAAAAATATATAGAATTTTATTGCCGATATAACGATCTAAACAAAAACCAACAAAATTGTTCCCTGATTGAAGCTGAGACGAAACTAATGTAGACATAGGAAAAAAAAAAGTCTTTGAGGTTTCATGATCATGATACTCTCGAGCTTCTTTATCTCTTAGCTCTGTCAAGACCTCTAAACGATGGAGATAAGCGAAGTGTGCCACTACCACGTTGCAGAAAGCTTACTTCTCCATTATTGTTTTTTGTCTTGACAACATACTTTTTCCTGCAAGATGGACAACGTTGGTCGTTTTCATTAACCTGCTTATGGCAGAAGAGACACAGTCGAAACCCACAAGGACATGGTGAGAAACTTAGATCAGTTGCATCCATCTTTTCAGAGCAGATAGGACAGTCATTTTCTTCATCACATTCTTGCTTCTCAGATTTCTTCTTCTTTTTATTCTTGTCGTGAATCGCTTTTCCAGGTGAGGTTGCTTGCTTGCACTTGTCCTCATGGAATAGATTTTTTGGGTTAGACTTGTTCTTCCTCTGGTTTGTTTTGGGATTCGGATCTGCTCCTTTCTCTAATTCTGGTGCCTCGCTTTCATCGTTTTCGGCCTCAAAGGAGTTCAATGCATCGCTAAAACCGTCCCAATTGTCAAATGCATCATCAAAAGCTTCTTCGTCTTCATCTGTGATCTGCTTAGAACAACAGAAGCAATCGTCCCAACTCTTATTACTATTGGAATCTTTGTTCTTGAGGACACTCGTGGGGCTACTAGCAGATGATGTTCTATCAAGCTTTGTCTCATTATCATCATCATCATCACAATCATGGCATTTGGTGAATCCGTCGTAGCATCCTTCTTCATGATCAACCCTCAGAGCTTGAAAGTAAGAAAATGTGTCGCTGCTTGTTTTCTTGTCACTCAGCTTGTCTCGTAAAGATTTCAGTCTACAGCCATTTTCCTCTTCACCTAAATTTTCTCTCTTCCCTAACCATTTCACAAAGAATACATCAATAAGACTAAAGAAAACAAAGACAGTGATGAGATTAACAAAGACATTGATGAAATTAACGATTATATAAATACTTCGTACATTGAGATATCCATTGCCTGCGACGAGGATCAATTTTCCACTGCTTCAGTTTCCAAAACCAATTCGCCTGCAACCAAGAATCGATAGAAATGAAGGAAAGAATCAAAACATGGATATATGAGCCAATGATTTGTCAACAGATTTCCATATGAAAACGAATACACGAACCCTGAATCAATTATACTTTACTGAGAATTCACAGAGAGAAACAGTGAATTATGGATAGACGCGGATCGATTAACTGGGATTAGATACACACACACACACACAACAAAGGCCATGCTTACGCTTATCATACCCTTTCTTTTAAAAATCACGCATATATAATCAGATACAAAAACGAACAGATCGGAACGAGATGGAGTACAATCGAAAACTCACCTTGCGTTTCTTGGGGAGATCTCTTGAAATCGGAGACCCATGGAATAGTCCTCCAGAGTCTGTGAACGAATCAGCAACCATGGCAATCTTCGGAGCAGTTTCAACACAGCGATACAGAGAGAGAGTAATGTTACAGAAGAAGAAAACCCTAATACATAATCGAAGGAAGAGAGAGAGAGAGAAATGAAAATCGGAAACTGCTCTGCTACGCTCCTTCTATTTCTCTCAGTCTCGAAGAACCGAAATCCTCTGTGTGTGTAGCGGACTAGTATATATATGTATATTTTATCTATATATTCAGTTATCCGTTCCCAAAAATACCCCCAAATTGAGTGTGTATTTACGTAGCTTACCCTTGAATTTGATTTCATTGGTTACGTACTCGTCGTTATGACAAAATACGACGTCGGATCTGTGGAACGTGAGTTATTTGGTATCTTTCACACTTGGAATGCAAGGCATAGACCGACTTTTTCCATAACAAAATTAGGAAACAATTTGTTACAAAGAAAACCCATATATTTCTTATTTCCATATTCTTTTTTATACCATATATTTCTTAATCGTAAAGTCAAGTGTTTGTCTTGTGATTAAATTGCGAGTTTGATAATATTTGGTATACAGAAGATTTAATTGTGCTATGAACCAATTATATTTGAATTTTGAATAATTTTTCAGGGTATATGGATACTTTTCATTAATTATAATTATGAATATATCATACTACTATATTTTGGATCTAGGAAGTTCTATATAAGTGTAACGACATCATATAACCCAACCCTTTATTTGATTTTTTATATTGATTTCAATATTATGGATTATTTAGATTTTTTTTTAATTCGTCATTTTCCATATTTTTTTTAATCAATCTAAGAACATTTGGGATGATTTAGAAACTATATCATGTTTTTAACTCATAATTTCATAATCTAATTATTTTTATAACAATATTATTAAAAATATTTATGATCATGAAAATTTAATATTTTAACAAAAATAATAAAATTAAATCATTTTAAATTAATAATTATAAATATATAACGTCAAATAGATTTTTCAGTAATGCAAGAGTTTAGGCCATGGTTGTTTTAATATTTTTTGGTTTTGATGTAGTTTTTAGTTTTTTTTTAAACTTGAATTGTGATTTAGTGTGCTTTCAAAAATTACCAACTGATAAGTTTAACTAATGATTAAATTGTGTGACTAATAATAACAAATAAAAAAAATTTGACGAAAAAAACACCACAACGTTAATCGTTAAAAACTGAATTTCTTAATAAGAAAAATAAATCAATTGATATTTAATAGGACAATTTCTCCAAAACAATATTTCCTTCCTCCTTAGTTTTAACATATACGACAAGTTAGAAATGTGTAAAAGGAAATGTTCTCTATTCAAAGCAGTAAATCGAAATGGTCAAGATTGTACAAACTTGCATTTATAGAAAGGAAATATTTACTTTCTAGTCCAAATTTCTATGAAATAATTTTAACCAGTGTAAGAAAACTATTTGATGAAACGTCTTCGTTAGATTATGTACATGGCCCATGGTAGAAATACAATTAGCATCAAGACTAAAGAATTTAGAGATTACCACATAAATTTTTAATTGGACTCAAAATCAAATGTAACACGAATATTTATATATATATTAGACATTTACTTTTACTACAAGAGCTAGAAGCTAAAATCTCTGAATGACAATTACGCTGGATAGATAAACTGCAACAAATGATTAGAGCTTCAAAGTTACTTGAGTGTCGAGAGAGCATCCAACTGGTTGACTAGCTCTGCAGCAAACCCTTACTCTCCGAGAATGGTACAAGCTGTGTCCAGTACAATACAATAAACACCTCAATGGCCAAGAGTTTACACAGAGAATGTAACAATAAACTATGCAATCTGTTTTCAGACAACACACTTTTACGGCAAGAAGACAACACAAACCAGATTCTCAAGAAGTTCTCCAGAACACACAATAACTTTAGTATGAAGAAAGTGAACTCGATGTATGTTGATATTTTACTAACCTGACAAGCCAGCTGTGCTACACGTAGACTATCTCGAGATGATTCATTGGTGAAGTTAGGCTTTTTCCGGGATACCAAGTAACCATCGTCTTTCTCCTCAGTCTTCAGTTTCATGTTTCTGTTCTTCTCAACGGAGGAATCTCCTTCAAGATTACTTAAAACCTCCTTCTTTCTCTTCCTCTTGAATGTGTACTTGATACACCGGTTTTTCTTAACTGCCAAACCTGGAGTTTCGTCACACAAAGGAGATGCTGAAACATCCATGCTCTCACAGCTCTCTTTTTCTTTCTTCATTGTCTCTGTTTCGCCAATCGCTGACTTTCTGTCATTTTCATGTTCCGTCGAAGATGTTTTCAAGGATATGGGAGTGCCGAAATCTTTCTTAGACACCATTGGGTCTTCTCCCCCTCTGACAGAAGATATGGAGTCACTAGCATCAGCACAACCAGACATTTCTAAGGTCTCTGCACTTTTACAAGAAGGGACTTTGTGAAGACCTACTCCATCTTTCTCATTTACTTCTACAGAGGAAGACAGATCTCCATGGACCATACTCCTATCAACTGTCTGGATCATCTGAGTGAATCCTTCAGCTTCCCTGCGCTTTGTCAGTATAGCCGGAAGAGTGTGGTGACACCGAACCTTGTTATCTTTATATGAACACCGATCAATACTATTTATGAGAGTCAAAGACGGGATTTTAACTCCATTAGCAGCTACCGATCCACTTTGTTCAACCGGGATGCAAGAACCTAGAGCTCCTGATCTCTCGTCGCTGCAAGAAACTTCGGGCACTGCAGAAACTGCTGCATCACGGGTTTTCCAACAGGGGCCTTCCTCAATATCATTTTTAAGATGTGTCTGACCAGTTGAAAGTTTCTTGAGCTCATTGTGGAGTTCTCTCAACTCCATCCTCAGTTCTCCTACGATATCTTCAGCTTCTCCAAGCTGAGCTTCAAGTTCCTCAACCTTTTGTTGCTGCTTCAAGGATATCATCTCTGTCTCTTTGACCTATGCATCCACAAAGAGGGGTTTTACAGAGTTGAGGAGCAAATGCAAAGCCAACCAAAAAACCAAGATATAGTACAATAGGGAAAGCTCATCTTCAAACAAAGTAATATAGTCTCTAAGATGAAATATCTATATCCTCACATTAAAAAAACTTTCACTTCACAATGAAATGAGGGTATATGTCAAGAAATAAACGTCAGCCTCACTAACAAAAATATATCCAGAACTTGTTGTTAGAATCTATTCGACTCTAAGCTACTCTTGGTTATGGATCTTATGGTCCTTGGTTTTAGGCTTCTTAAACAATGATCAATGGATGAAGAAAATAGCTATATCAGTGTAATGCAGTCTCTGGCACGAAGTGTCCAAAACATTGGATCGAATCGACGTTAGTTGAAATGAATCAGCAATTTGCCTGTCACGAAAAGACACAGGCGAGGAAGCATGTTATCTGAATGGTGGAATATCTTCGAGCAAATATCAAAAGATTGAATAAACCAAACTCACAGTCACACACAACACATCTCATATACACTACGAAAGAATATAATCAAGATCCCAAAAACATAACCAGGCAGGAGCAAATAAAACCAAGAGGAACTCAGAAACGAATGAAGAGCAGAATGAGAATCAGAAAACATGTGCATAGTTCTTGTACCTTTGAATCAAACATCTGTTTAAGCCTAAGCAGCGTATGGAGAGCTTCATCTCTAACCGTCACAAGTTCTTGCTGATACCCTCGCGCCTTCTTCTCAGAAACCATAACACGCGCCGCTGCTTCCTTCGTTGTGTTCAGTATTGTTTCCGCGTAGGCTCTCTTTAACGCCAGTAAGGTCTGTTAACCCCAACAAACGAACAAATCATAACCATACCCGAAAATTAAAACAAGACAAAACCCCTATCCAGGAAACTAATTTAGATCAAAATTAACAAAACTGAAGCAGAGAACCAGTCTGACAAGAGAGAGAAGAAACAGAACCGAAATTATCAAGAAATCCAAATTTTTTATCGGAGGGGTCCGGAATCGAAAATAAAAACTCGAGAGCGGCGGAGATTGAGGTATAGAAAGGTAACTGTACCTCTGGGTCCGCCATTAGCACCGATAATGCGGTTCAGGAGAAGTGATTTTGATTTCCCGACCAAGGTCACAAACTCGCGAAGAAGGAAGAAAGAAACGAAGACGAAAAAGGTTGTTTTTTTTTTTTACTTGAAGCGTCTGTCTGTTATGAACAGAAAAGTAGTACTAAATTACAAAATTACCCCTAACGAATTCCTTTTATTTCTCAAACGCCATGGAAACGTCACGTCAGCGTCTGCGTCTGCGCTCTGCAAATTGTAAACGGCGGTGCGGTTTCTCGGTTTCTTTTTACGTCTCTCTTTTTTCGTAATCGCACTTTTTAACTCGATAAAGAAAAGCAAGAAAGAATCGTTTGGTAGTGATTGTAATCTATTAAAATAATTATGTAGAGCTGATCATTAGTAACAAACCTAATGGGGGTCTTGTGATATTTAGGCGCCAAATTTGGTCGACCGAATAATGAGTTATACAATTGAACCGGCAGGTAATTTTAAACCGGATGTTAACCGATTGGTTCGTGACGACTGTTATCCACAATAAGAATCCACGTGTCTTCTTTAAGCTCTTCCTCTGCTTTCAATTTTCCGCCATTTCACCGAGAGCATTTTCGGGTGAGAAAATTCGTCATCAAAAGACTCTTCTCTTAATCGAACTCCTTTGTTTCTTCTGTCTAGAGCTTCTGAAGTTGTGATATTGAATCTCCGAGTCATTTCAGATCGGAATCTGACTTGCTGGGTTTGCTTTTCCCTAGATAATCCGTTTCACTTGAGAAGATTTCTGAACCCTTTATGTGAACTGTAGTTGCCGTAATGAATATCGCAATTCCGAATCCCAACTCATACCAGCTCTCGTTCCTCATTCAGAACTCCAGTTTCGTCAGAAACCGAAGATTCGCCGACGGCAACAGTCTCCGGTTCCTTTCTGGGGGGAAAAGACCCTGCTCCGTCGCTGGGAAAATCAAGGCAAAGACTAAGGATCTCGCTTTGGGAAACCCCTCCGTATCTGTGGAGAAAGGAAAGTACAGCTACGACGTCGAATCGCTGATTAACAAGCTGAGCAGCCTTCCTCCTCGGGGCAGCATCGCCAGGTGTCTGGACATCTTCAAAAACAAGCTTTCTCTGAACGATTTCTCGCTTGTGTTCAAAGAGTTCGCTGGTCGCGGCGATTGGCAGAGGTCGCTTCGTCTCTTCAAGTATATGCAACGGCAGATATGGTGCAAACCCAACGAGCATATCTACACCATTATGATTTCCTTGCTGGGCAGGGAAGGTCTCCTGGACAAGTGCCTCGAGATATTCGAGGAAATGCCCAGTCAAGGCGTGGCACGCAGTGTCTTCTCTTACACAGCTCTAATCAACGCTTTTGGTCGAAACGGACGGTACGAGACTTCCCTTGAGCTTCTTGATAGTATGAAGAACGAGAGGATATCACCTAGTATCTTGACTTACAACACAGTGATTAATGCATGTGCTAGAGGTGGCTTAGATTGGGAGGGTTTATTGGGCTTGTTCGCTGAGATGAGACATGAGGGCATACAACCCGATATAGTGACCTATAACACACTACTTAGTGCTTGTGCCATTAGAGGTTTAGGTGATGAGGCTGAAATGGTTTTTAGGACCATGAACGATGGTGGCATAGTTCCGGATCTAACCACATACAGTCATCTTGTTGAGACATTTGGGAAGTTGGGCCGGCTGGAAAAAGTGTCTGATCTCCTAAGTGAGATGGCTTCCGGTGGTAGTTTACCCGATATCACTTCTTATAATGTGTTGTTAGAGGCATATGCAAAGTCTGGTTCTATCAAGGAGGCAATGGGGGTCTTCCACCAGATGCAGGCTGCAGGGTGTACGCCGAATGCAAATACATATAGTATTTTACTAAATTTGTTTGGGCAGAGTGGGAGGTACGATGATGTCCGGCAGCTTTTTCTTGAGATGAAATCAAGCAATACAGATCCTGATGCTGCTACATACAACATTTTGATAGAGGTTTTTGGGGAAGGTGGGTATTTCAAGGAGGTGGTAACTTTGTTCCATGACATGGTGGAGGAGAATATTGAACCTGACATGGAGACATATGAGGGAATAATATTTGCTTGTGGGCAGGGAGGACTCCACGAAGATGCTAGGAAGATTTTAGAATATATGACGGCTAAGGATATCGTGCCAAGTTCCAAGGCTTACACTGGGGTTATTGAAGCATTTGGGCAGGCTGCATTATACGAAGAAGCACTTGTTGCTTTTAACACTATGCATGAAGTGGGAAGCAATCCAAGTATTGAAACATACCACTCACTGCTATATTCTTTTGCAAGGGGAGGACTGTTCAAGGAGTTTGAGGTGATTTTGTCTAGGTTGGTGGATTCTGGTATTCCCAGGAACAGAGATACATTCAATGCACAAATAGAAGCCTACAAGCAAGGAGGGAAATTTGAAGAGGCCGTAAAGACATATGTAGATATGGAGAAGTCAAGATGTGATCCTGATGAAAGGACGCTTGAGGCTGTTTTAAGTGTGTATTCTTTTGCACGACTTGTTGATGAATGCGGGGAGCAGTTTGAGGAGATGAAAGCTTCCGAGATACTGCCCAGTATCATGTGCTACTGTATGATGCTGTCTGTTTATGGAAAGACGGAGAGGTTAGTGCCTTTACCGGTAATACACACTTTTTATGTTTTCTTTTGGTGTATTTCTATGGCACATGAATTATTGAAAAGGATGGCAGCATAGAACAACTTCAATAAACCTATTGGTGGTAGTCTAGTACTTTTATCTTGTTCTTTGAGGCCTCAGATCAATTGCCACTGGATATCCTCTTGGCAGTAGCAGAATTCATATGATGGTTGCAAGCCCATGACTCAGCCATGACTAGTTGGCGGTCCAATATACCTCATTATCCAAAATACTGCTTAACATACCTTTCACTTTAAGATTTTGATAGTTCGTTTCCCTCACATCCCTACATATCAAAACATGAGCCATGTCCTTAATTAATGCCTTAGCAAGAAGGATTTTGTTTTCTTGCATGATAGTTCGTTTCCCTCACATCCCTACATCATAGCATTTTGCTCTTTCAGCTGCCTTTTCTTGCATGGTCAGGCATGGGAGATATATACTAGTGTAATGTAGCACCATCGAAGATTTTCTTGCTACTAACTTGAATTTTCTAGATTAAACTTTAGGCAAGTGTTTTATGCAACACCTCTCTAATTTTTAATTTATTATTCTTCAAACTTTGTTTTCAGGTGGGACGACGTCAATGAGTTACTGGAAGAGATGCTTTCCAATAGAGTATCAAATATTCATCAAGTTATTGGGCAAATGATCAAGGGTGATTATGATGATGACTCAAATTGGCAGATAGTGGAATATGTTTTGGACAAACTCAATTCAGAAGGATGTGGTTTGGGGATAAGGTTTTACAATGCACTTCTGGATGCTTTATGGTGGCTGGGGCAGAAAGAGCGAGCTGCAAGGGTACTCAATGAGGCAACAAAACGTGGACTTTTTCCTGAGTTATTCCGGAAAAACAAACTTGTATGGTCTGTTGATGTGCATAGGTAGCTACGAGCCCCTACACTGGCTTCAATTCATGTGTCTAGAATGGTTGAGTACCAGTCGATCTGATTCTTGGTTTTCAATGTTCTGCAGGATGTCAGAGGGGGGCATGTACACGGCACTATCGGTTTGGCTAAATGATATAAATGATATGCTTTTAAGGGGAGAGGATCTTCCTCAAGTAGCTGTTGTTGTTTCAGTGTAAGTATTTTGATGCTGGCTAGCTCACTGCAGGATGCTTCCAAGCTTTGTGTTTTTATCTTATCTTTTGTCTTTTCTTTCTTTCTAACGTTTCAGAAGGGGACAATTGGAGAAAAGCTCTGCTGCAAGAGAATCTCCCATCGCGAAAGCTGCTTTCTCCTTCTTGCAGGATCATGTCTCGTCATCATTTTCCTTCACGGGATGGAACGGAGGTCGCATTATGTGCCAGCGATCTCACCTCAAGCAATTACTGTCTTCAAAAGAACCGAATTCAGAAGAGTCCCAAAATACAAACCTGGTAGCTTTAACAAACTCATCAATTTTTGGTGCTGGAACAAGAACTTCAACAAGCAGTGACACGAACCACAGTGGTAACCCTTCCCAAAGAAGAACGAAAACGAAAAAGGAACTAGCAGGAAGCGCAGCTTAACCGCTGTAAGCATTATTTCTGTTGCCAGTTCCTAGCAATCACAGGCTTCTTCTGTCTTCCTCCATCTACACTGGTTGCTGAAAACTGTGCTTTTATGCATTCCATGTCCATGATAACTATATTGTGGTTTCAAGCAGTAGTGTCAGTCCCTGATAGACAGAAGAAGCTGATGAGGAAGATAAGTGGTGTTCTTAGTTTCTATGCAGAAACAACTCTGCAAAATGTCAAGTACGTAGCCAACTAAGTCGTCTGATGGAATTGTTAGACCCATGATTTTGCAGCCATAGATTTATTTGTTTTACAAATACAAGATCCATCAATCAAGATTTTCTTGTGGCCTCACTGATCTCGAAATATAACGTATCACATATCTATAATCCAATAATTTGAATCAAACTCCGAACACAACTACAACTTCACCCAGAATAAAGTAAGAACTATTGGTTGTGCAAAGATTCTTCTCATGTTTGGTTTATCTTTTCACTCTCTTTCTCAAATTTGGATTTGTTTTCCGATTTAGGAAAAGTCACAACATGCTTTACTTCCAAATTGGTAAAAAAAGAAGAGAAATAAAGGAAAAAGAAAGGAGAGTCCTTTAGTGCTTAACACACTACTCTTGGGGTTTTCAACTTTGTGCGCGTAAAAGTAATGGTTGCTTTGCTTCCTAACCGATGCTAGTGCCTTGTGTGTTTTTGCTGTCTTCCAAAACTATTTACCAAATTATGTGTATACTTTTTCTATCAAATACATAATAATAGTTATATAAGTTTAGTTTCCTGATATTGTAAGTGTTTGTGTTGAAAATCAAAGTTATAGTTTTCGAAAAGGATTTACTTGTCTCCAAGGTGATTCTTTACAATATACTCATAAATCAACAAGATATAGTTTTTTATAGGTGCAATCGAACAAGATATAGTTTTTATTAAGAAAAAAAGTACGAGAATGGAGCTGTAAGTGTATTATTATAAGAAGACAGTACAGAATCATTTCAGAAGCTGAATTTATCTAAGATCAAGTTGCATGAGTTGACCAGATTCGTCTGATAGGCTTTTAGTTTTAGTCCTATATTTTTATGTTACACAAAAATAAATATACATGTGTAACGTTAAAACAAATTAAAGGTTCGATTTCATTTAATTTAATTTAATTCTGGCTCTATATGTCATAACAAATGTTTTGAACTCTCGCCACTTCGAAGTTGGTCGTTAGGATATCTATTCAATTTCAGGTATTATCCTTTTGGGTTTCGATTTTTCAGATTGAAACTAAGAAAATTCATTTGGTTATTTATTTTTTCGGTTCGAATCTTTTCGGATTCGGTTTGGTTTCGGATATCCGAAAATATTTTAAATATATTAAAAATTAATATTAAAAAATTAAATAATATATTAAACGTCGAAAATAATAATAAATATTCGAAATTTCTCATAAATAAAACTTAAAATGAGAATCTAACAGAAAAATATATATTAAATACTAAAATTTAATATTAAACATTAAAAATATATCAAATATTTTTAAGTACAAATAAAATATTGAATATCTAGACATAAGTTCGAATCTTTCGGGCACCATAGTTTTTGTTCGATTCAGTTTTTGGATACTAAATTTTAGGATCTATTCGGATTTTTTTTCCGATTTCGATTCCGACTCGGTATCATTTTTTCGAATTATTTTCGGTTCGGTTTTTTGGGTGCGGTTAATTGCCCAACCCTACTTAATACTAACATCTATTATATTAAAACAGAGTTTATCTACTTAAAAAGTTATAATGAACCATTTCATGTTACGACTAGGCAAATATTTCATTACTTAATTTAATATCTAATAATATTTTTTGTTACAATAATTAAATACCTAAATATATTCAAAATTTTTTTAAAAAATTAACAATATCCCTAATAATAAGGTAACCAACGTTTTTTTAATTTTGCCTAATGAAAAGGTAACTAATTATTTTTAAAAAAAATCTTTTATTAAATTAATATTCAAAGATTCTGTCTATAATTTTTAAATAATTTAATATTGGTTATTTTTTGTGACTAGAAACGTGTTTTTAAATCACTTTTATCAAAAAATTATTTAAAATTTTATCGTCAATACAATGGTCAAACGGATTAATCAACAAGTGAAATCGTGATCCAAATTCTTTCTGAAATAAAATATTAAAAGTTAAATAAATTTATAGAAAATTATTTATTAATATTTATTAATCACATATTTAATCCGTAAAATTCAATTTTCTATAAATTAGAAATATCGTAACATTATTATTTAAAAAATACATTACCCTGTATTATATGCAGGTACAATTTCTAGTTTTAACTTAAATCTAAACTATTACACAAGTTAGTTAGCTTAGTCCTTAAGTAACGACAAGTCTGTTATGAATAGGATTAGGTTAAGATTCTTTTGATTTCGATCTATTATAAATAGAGTCCGTAAGGTCTTGTAAACGACACATCAATAACAAATCTTTTGGATCACATTATTTGTCATGGTATCAGAGCAAGCGATCCTCTAGAAACCCTAAATCTTTCTTTCGATCTAAAACCTAAAACTTTTGCCTCTCGGCAAATTCTTCTTCTTCAGCTATGGCTGATCCTCCACAAACAGTAACACACAAGACAATATCACCCTATGATCTAACTTCAGGGGACAATCCAGGAGCAGTTATTTCTCAACCATTACTAAAAGGCTCAAACTATGATGAATGGGCACTTCACTTCAGGATGGCTTTAAGCTCTCGTAAGAAATTTGGATTCTTAGATGGGAGTTTACCAAAACCGGCAGTTGGCTCTCCACAACTTGATGATTGGGTAGCAAACAATCATCTAATTGTAGGATGGATTAAGCTCACAATTGACCCTAACTTACGTTCGACAATATCAACTCGTGAAGTGGCAAAGGATTTATGGGAGTTAATTAAAAAGAGATTTTCAATCAAGAGTGGAGCAAGGTTGCAGCAAT
>OVAU01001979.1:0-13428 GCA_900406315.1 Biscutella laevigata subsp. laevigata
AAAATTAATATACATATATAATGAATTAAATTCAAACCCGCGCAACGTGCGGATCTGGCCCTAGTTATAGATAGACAAGGGTCTTTTTTACACAAACCGAACGACAAGATCAGAGAAAAGACGGCGGTTAAACAATAACCCCATACGCTAAGCCTGCGGTAAACATAAATAACCCCGTAGACCATAACATAACAACAAACAACCTATAACGAACACCAAGACTAACAAAGTTACGAGGAAGTAGGTGATTGAAGACGGAGGCAGAAGAGAAACAACGAGCCGCTTTATTGAGAGACTTGAACGCCTAAAGGCTACAAGGACTTCTTCCACCCGATCAAAGTGAGCGGATCCAGATAGCTAATCAGTCGACGAAACAAAGACTCCGGAAACTTTGGATTTGAAATGCTAAACCTAGCTTTGACCAAGAGATTTCAAGATAAACCGCCAAATCGGCCCAAACACTAATAGAACCTCCTTCCACAAAACTAACAGCTTTGAAAGCCAAGCCAAACATGTTGATCGAAACTAAACTCCGAAGAGCAACATTCCGAAAAACTAGGGGCGGGTCCTAGAACAGGTCATTATCTACCAACAGATCTGACAAGACTAACCTAACCAATCCAAACCAAGGCAAATCCAGCCAAATCAGAACAAATCTGACCTGAAAATGCAAGACTTGTCAAAGCCCGAAATGGCCCAAAACTGCCGTTAGAGGAACGAGATGCAACTAGACCACTCCAATCCAAAAGATCACCGGCGGAGAGAGACCTCCGAGAGACCTCCGGCGAGATCTTTATGTAATAACATTTTTATTTGAGTAGTTTGAAAGTTTTGGCGTGGAAAATAAAATTTTGTTGGGCTTAGAGACGTCAGTGTGGGCCGAGCAAATATAATATTTGTTTTAACATTTTGTTTCTTTCTTTTTTTTTTCCTTGAAATGTATTATACAAAACTCATCCCGTCAAATCGTTCGTCCTCTTTCTCCGTCCAAACAGCTACCGTTGTGACAGATTCTTCGTTCCACTGCCGAAGTAAACCCTACCTTCTTGGTACTACTCACTTCTTCCCTCGATTCGCTGTTTTCTCTTTCTCGGATCCTCTGTCTTTCTCGTCTTCGTCTTCTTGCTCTCCTTTTCTTTTACTTTTTTTTTTTTTTTTCACTTTTACCTCATCGGGTTGGGTTTTTACAAATCGGAATCCGGATTTTTATTTTCCCGCCATTGATTGTCACTGTGCTCTGATTGCTTCATTTTGGCGTCTTTGTGGTTTCTGGGCTGTTAAGTAGTTTCCATTCAAAGGGATTGTTGTTTTTGTACATTCGAGAATAAAGCCAAGTCATCACAAACTTGCACCATTCACTTGGTTTTTCGTTAAATGGTGAAGCTCTTACTATTCTTAGTGATAAAGGCTTTTCGCAGGCTGATTCCATTTCTTGAAGCTCGGAGTACTGACTCTGCTGAGGACATTGACGTTGAAGGAGATTTTATGATGGATTCTGCTATTGAAATTAGTTCAGGTAGTAGTAGTAGCAGTGATGACGAGGCACCAGAGGTAGAAAATAAAACCAGGATGAATCCCCCGTGGCTTTCTGGTATGTATATCGTTTGTTCATCTCATGTCTGTTAGTTTTGGTAGAGTTATGGACTCATTCGTCTTGGGTTCTGTTTTTTTTCCTTGCAGGTAGCCGTAGCTATCCTCAAAGGGGTTCCTTTATGGGGAACACTCATGTTAAAGCTGGAAATACGAATATTGCTTCTCGCACTGGTGCCTCAGATTCTACCTCTCGTCCAGCAGAGCCTAAGCAAATTACTGGGAATGGAAACATTGTTAACTCGAGAAGTTCCAATGCTTCTGGTGTTGATGAAGAGAAACCATCGTCTCAACAAGCTCCCAGAAGAACCCTTCCACCATCTTTTAGTTCGCCTCAACAAGCTGTGAAAAGAACCCTTCCACCGACTTTTAATCCACCTCCTCTTCAGTCCCGAGATGCTAACAATATAAGTACTGGAAATGGGAGTCGTGTCTGTGCTGATTTTAGTAGTCCAGCTGTTTCAGCTGTAGGCACCAAGAGTACCTTTGGTGATCGTTATGGTGGAGCCCATGCTGAAATAGGAATTCATCGTGGCATTAATGGGGTTAGGATCTTGCCTCCTTCGCTGTCGCATGGAACATCTGCTTCTCATTTGCATTATGCTGGTCCAAGTGATCCGATTGCCAGGAGTGGCTTTGGTGAAGATAGGAATTCTGAGAATTCTGAGAGGCTGGTCTACCAGGCTGCGCTACAGGTATTCATTCTCAACTAAACCTTAGCTATTCTTATTAATGGACTTCAATACTTAGCTCTTCCTTTGTCCTTGCATGTCTCGTGCCATATATACCAGCTTTATCTTTTGGCTCATTTTTGCGTTTAAATATTTGTCATAGAGTCATGGTGAATTTTCCGTTTATCAAGTTTGGATGTCGCATTGATGCTTGATTCGTACTACTATACTGAATCTTAGACTCGGTATCTTAGGTATGCAATGAGCTGCATGATTTTTATTCATGTTTGAGAAATAATGCTAGTTTGGATCAGTGTTAGATGTAGTATGCTGTTGCATTACATAATGTTCGGTGTTGTTCCATAATCAACCTGATAGTTAATGGCATGTTAAGGGCGATGATAATAAGTAAAGACTTCAACGTTGCAGGATTTGAATCAACCCAAGACCGAAATGGATCTAGATCCTGGTACTCTTTCGGTTCCTCTTATGAGGCATCAGGTTAGTTTACCTTTTTTTGGTCTCCATAAATTGGCCTATTTACTAAATACTATTGCTCTTCAGAAAATTGCGTTGGCATGGATGTTCCAGAAAGAAACAAAGAGTTTGCACTGTTCGGGAGGAATATTAGCAGATGATCAGGTTACAGTTAATTAATTTCTTTCCCAATAAATATCTTTGATTCTGTTACAAGGATGTTTCTCTGAAATTACGCAAGGTCTATTGTTCAGGGGCTTGGTAAAACAGTCTCGACGATTGCTCTTATCCTAAAGCAAAAAATTGTTTCAGAATTAAAGTCCAAAAATTCTAGCAAGCAAGAAGCTGAAGCATTGGACCTGGATGCTGATGATGAGTCAGAAAATGCAAAGCATGAAAGTGATAGTCTTGTAAAACCGGAACTCAACGTTTCAAGCAACAGCGGGACCACAATTCTGAGTGCTGGTGGTATTGATGAAAAAGGCAGTTCAGATAGGGGGAAAGCCAAAGGTAAAGAAGTGAGTACTTCAACAGGGGCATTAAACAGGAAGAGACCAGCTGCTGGTACATTAATCGTTTGTCCAGCGAGTGTTGTAAGGCAGTGGGCAAGAGAACTTGATGAGAAAGTTTCTGATGAATCAAGACTTTCTGTTTTAGTCTACCATGGTGGTAATAGGACCAAAGATCCTATTGAATTAGCCAAATATGATGTGGTTGTGACAACTTACGCTATTGTTTCCATTGAAGCTCCCAACAAGCCCTTGGGGGATGAGGAAGAGAACGATGAAAAAAATACTGAAAAATATGGTCTTGTCTCTGGCTTCTCCAACAATAAGAAACGGAAATTCGCGGTGGGTGCCAGTAAGAAGAGTAAGAAAAGAGGTAGAAAAAGCATTGAAGATACTTCTGACCAGGATTGTGGTACTCTAGGTAGAGTTGGGTGGTTCAGAATAGTCCTTGATGAAGCTCAGACAATTAAGAATCATCGAACACAGATGGCAAGAGCCTGTTGTACTCTTCGAGCCAAAAGGAGGTGGTGTTTGTCTGGAACCCCAATACAAAATACGATTGATGATTTATACAGCTACTTCAGGTTTCTTAGATATGAGCCCTATGCTGTGTACAAGTCATTCTACCATACAATTAAGGTTCCGATTTCCAGAAATTCTCTTCATGGTTACAAGAAGCTTCAAGCTGTGCTAAGGGCTATTATGATGCGGCGCACCAAAGGTACTCCAATCATATTTCTGTTTGCTTAGATGGTTGATTTAGTGATAAGTCATGGCATATGACTTCACAATCTGATAGCATTATAATGTATAATTTTGGCACTTGCTGATTTTTATCGACTTATCTATAAGACTATAACATACTCTATTACGCGAGTACTTGTTAGTTTATTGAAGCTGATATCTGAGTTTAGTCCTCCAGTCAAGTTGTCATTTTTGTATTTTCTTACATTTATATTTTGATCGTTTTCTTTCGATTTTATATTTTCGCTTTGCCCTAAGTTGTCTTCACGTAGCCGTGCTGCATTTGACTATCTTCTGTTCTTCTATCCAGATACATTGCTTGATGGGCAACCCATAATTAATCTACCCCCAAAGAAAATTAATTTGAGCAAGGTGGACTTCTCAGTGGAGGAGCGGTCTTTTTACAAGAAGCTTGAAGCAGATTCACGATCGCAGTTCAAGGTTCTTCACTTTGTCCTCCATAAATCATCAGTTCATACTTGGTTTGTTGGAAAAGAAGATACGTCTATAGAAACTCGATGTTGTATAAATGTGACCTTTTAGTTTTCTGTCAAGTCTTTTTTTTTCTGCCAGTGAAATAACTACATGGTATGAAGCGTCGAGTTTCTGATAAGATAATATTTCATTTTTTTCTGCAGGCCTATGCTGCTGCTGGAACTTTGAGTCAAAACTACGCAAATATTCTTCTGATGCTTCTACGACTACGCCAAGCTTGTGACCACCCACAGCTTGTTAAAGGATATAACTCAGATCCTGTTGGAAAAGTATCTGACGAAGCAGTTAAAAGACTCCATAAGGAGGCTCGAATCAGCCTGCTCAATCGCTTAGAGTCATCATCTGCCATCTGCTATGTCTGCGATGTAAGTGCAGAGTAATTGAGGCTAAAAATAGCATGTCCTCGGGTTCACTTTTTTCAAGTTCTCTGGGTTTTTCCTGACTATCTTTACTCTGAATTTTCTGTTTATCTGCAGGATCCACCTGAAAACCCTGTTGTTACGTTGTGTGGCCATGTATTTTGCTATCAATGTGTTTCAGAATATATAACCGGGGATGATAATATGTGCCCTGCACCAAGATGCAGAGAACAGCTTGGGCGTGATGTTGTTTTCTCTGAATCTTCCCTTAGAAACTGTGTCACCAATGATTTGGGCTGTAGTTCTTCACACGATGAAGGTCACAATAGATCAGTTTTCCTGAAAAGTGAGTTTAGTTCATCAAAGATCAAAGCTGTTCTTGATATCCTGCAGTCCCATTCCAGACAAGGCAGTGGTCATACGCCTTCTTCCTCGCAGCCATGTGACGATGACGATGTTACTATAGTAGAGCCAAACAGTTTTAACTCAGCTTCACCTAGCCGGGGCCAAATAAAGACGATAATATTCACTCAGTGGACTGGTATGCTTGACCTGGTTGAGCTGTGCTTTGTTGAAAATGATATAGAATTTAGAAGATTAGATGGTACAATGAGTCTAGCAGCAAGGGACAGGGCGGTAAAAGAATTCAGCAATGATCCAGATGTAAGTGATGCAGAATATCTTTGATGCAATTTCAAAAATAATTTTACTCCTCGTTTCTCTTAAAAATAGAAGGTTCATGTAATATCTATCCTGAAGCTCTCTAAACAGTGCAAAGTTTATTAACAGGTCAAGGTGATGCTTATGTCTCTAAAAGCTGGAAACCTTGGGTTGAATATGGTAGCTGCCTGTCATGTTATTCTTTTGGATCTTTGGTGGAATCCGACCACTGAAGATCAAGCTATTGATCGTGCACATCGTATTGGACAAACTCGGCCAGTTACTGTAACCCGCATTACTATAAAAGACACTATTGAGGATAAAATTTTGGCTCTTCAGGTACTCTTTGCAATCAATCAACTCGTTCTTGCTTGGGGTTTGATTTCCTGTAGCTTCCTTTTCGTTATTAATATTTGTAGTAATTTTGGAGCTAAATATCAACTTGACCTTCTGTGGGTTGAAACTGAGGGTTGAGGAATTTTGTCAAAATCCAGCATCATCATTTTCCATTTTTAAAATGTTATCAGGAAGATAAGAGGAAAATGGTTGCATCTGCATTTGGTGAAGATCACGGTGGAAGCTCTGTGGCACGACTTACAGTAGATGATCTCAAATATCTATTTATGTCGTAGACGACTCACTGTGTGCTCTACGCGTAACCTTACATTCTGACTATAACTAGGTTGCTTAGTACAAAATATGGGAGATTATCCCCGGAGTTTTTGTTAAGGAAGAAACCTCTAGATGCTCTTGTAATTGAGTTCCTCCATTACTATGGATCTCCTAGGACTTTGTGTTTTGTTTTTTTTGAGGTTTGAAACCAGTCTAGGCATTCAAAGTGCATCGATTGGATACAGGCCATAATGTAAATACCTAATCGGTTGGTGGAATATATACCACGTAGGAGTTTGACCCTAATTTTAAAAGATATATTTCTGGATAATTGATACCTCTGGCTTATTTTATTTTTTGTCATGAGAGTTGTGTATTCATGGCTCTGTACATCATGCCATTTCGAGAATTCTTCATAGAGTGTTGATGTATGTTTTGGGAACACTCGTATGCATATTTGTATTGTGCTAACTTTTCAGCAATGTGGATGAGGTGATAGATCCACAGCATGCATATAGCTAGTTCCTTCATGGGGCTTTGCTTGAAGCAGATGAGGATGGTTTCCTCTACCAGATTGGAGTAATGGCTCGGCTTAGGTATGGTCATACTCGCCTTTTATTTTTTTTCTTTTTGATCTCAAACGTAATACACCTAGCAGTTTAGAAGAAGGTTTAACATCTGGGTTTATATTTATATATGACGAGAAAAATGCTAGAGCCTTTCGTTTTGGAAAGTGGAGATACACTCATAGGATGGTTTAGAACAAATGAATGTAGAAGCTAAAGAATAAAGAGTGTAGAAAAAAACTCTGCGCATTTTAGGTGGAAGATTAGGGAAGGAACCAATGTTGTAATGTGTCTGATTAGTGAGAAACCAGTGTTGTATATATAGATGAAGTGATACAAAAATAACAAAACGTGAGTGGTGGAAACTGCAAATAAAGTGAAAGTTAGGTTCTGTGTAACAAGCAGGCTTTAGGTTTCAAGATGATGAATCATTAGTGTTATACACAGTGGTGGAACTTTTTGTTGATTAAATGCCCTATGAAGGGGACAACATAGAAGACAATGGGACCCCTTTAATGTATGACTTTTTCTTCTCTTACCTTTAGTCATTTCTCTTTTCCATTTTTCACCAGTGGCTTATTTTACCAGAGATTGATAATGATTCATTTCATTTGGTATGATATGAATGCACGTGCTTCTCGTCGCCTAGTGAGCTCTCTGCTCATTTCATCTCTTGTTTTTTTCCAAGTTACAGTGTGAAATGAATTGACTGTCTTGTTAAATTTTCAAGGTATACACACAACGGCTAAGCAAGTATCAATTAAAAAAGTCAAATAAAACAAGAAAGAGATGAAATTATTCTGACAACTTAAAGGTACATTTCTGGGCCTTTTCATCCACCATGTATCAACTAACTTGGGTCCTGTGTTTCGAGACTATTGTAATTATCATTATCAAAAAATTGAATAGGTATATATATCTCAAGTGATTCAAAGATTGTGACTAGAGATTATTAGTTTGCTTTAAATGATTTCATTCACTTTTCATAAATAAGTTTCCAGCTTTTGTGGGTCTCTTACTGGCTCATGTACTCATATGTACAGTACAAACCAAAAGAGATCATGTGCACATCAGGCCTGCTTCTAGTCCCTGCCCAGTCACGAGTCATCACAAACCTTTTCTCTTGAAAAGATCCCAACTTTAGTCAAGTGGTTAGGACTAAACCTTGGAGCTTGTGATTTTTAATTAACTAAACCTTAATTACTGTAATGTGAACTTTGGTAAAATAAAAAAGGTTCACTCCCCAATGCCCTCACGATTCACCACAAAAGTGTTTTAATTCTGTGTATTACTTTTTGACTTGATGCTCAAAAAGTAGTCTCCCTCTCAAAGTTATATCACAAATCAAACAGTAACTCAAAATAATAGATTCTCCCAATCAGAAATCAAGCCACAATTTAGGTCAAAACATAATTTTTTTGTAATCTCTATACTAAGTATATATATTTATTGAAAACTCAAACCAAACTAAATAATTAAAAAAAGACAAAAGTTTTTTACTTACTAAGAAACAAAAATCGTAATTTCACAAACAGTAGCTAACAAACATTGGGACCAAACCCAACAAAGCCATTAGCTCCGTCGAAAGATACTTGAATCCCTTCTTGTTGTATGTTCCCTATTATCGACAAACCCGTCGGAGACGCCGCAAACGCAAAACAATACGTTCCTGAATCATCCACCGGCATCAGAAAATTCCTCGCCGGTAATGTTAAAACCGGACCTTCAGTGAAGTAGAATGATACAGTCGGAACTCGAACCGAGACGAATCCGGATAAGTCGTAACACGTGTCGAATATCGATACACCGGAAGCTCGAGGTAAATTCGCTGTTTGTGACTTGAATCCGTCGCGAAAAGCTGCGTAAGCCGCCGTGGGTAGTCGTGTTACGGCGGTTCCGGTATCCATAACTACTCCACCGTCTCCGGTTTCGGTTAAGTCAAAAACATTTTCCGGTAAAGGAATCCGGACTCCGCCGACTCCAAGACCTTTAAGACCAACGTAGTAGAAACTCGGAGCTCGTGGGTTACGGATCAATGGGACCCACGAAGCTCCAACGGGTAAAGCTTCCCGTCCGAATACCAATGAACCGGTTGCCTCGGTTCCACGACTCACTAGACAATAACCGAAAGCACCACCGGTTTGACCGGTTAATTGACCAACGAACGACATTGAACCACCACCAATACCTAATAGCCCAGCAGCTCCGATGAACATTCCTCTATTCCGATGACCACATCCCATAGCAACGTTCCTAACCACCGTCTTACCAAACGTCAGCGTTTCGAGTGCTAATGTCCCTTTAGTGTAAGACCCGTCGCCGTAATTGACCTCGTAACGACACCCACCGGAGTGACATCCGGAGTTTTCAATTCGGTCACAGACGGTAGACCCGCAAGAGACTCCTGTATAAGAACCGGATTTAGCCGGGTCGAAAACCGGGTCGGATTGTTTATAACAAAGCTTACAAGGCTGACATTGAACCCAAACCATATCACTACCGGAATCAATAACCATGTACTGATCTTTCGGTGGACTTCCGACTCCGATTCGAACGAAATACTCTCCACTTCCTTGATCCATACCGGAAACAACATCGGAACCAAAATCATCGACTTCGTAATTCGAATCCCGACTGGTTTTTCCAGAAATACGACGGAGAATGGAAGCGACTCTCTCAGTGTCTCTACGCATACGAGAATGGAGAAGGTGATGGTGGTTACGGTAACGAACAGAAGGGAATCTATCACGGTGGAGAAGAGGAAGAGTGTATTTGGAAGCAGAAGTGAAATGAGTGTTGTTGAAATCAGGAAGAGTTCCGGTGAGAGTGAGAGGAGGCTGTAAAACTTCGATGATCTGAAAATCAGGGAAAGAAATTGAGGAGGAGAGATGGAGATGGAGGAGGAAGAAGAAGAGAGGAAGAAGCATTGTTTACAACGCCAATCCACGCCGTGTGTGAAGGGAAGTGAAGATATCTCGCGTGAAGGTTTTTGTCTTGGTTGGATTTTGGGTTTTTGATGTCAGAGTGAATTTTTGGTGATTTGTAATAATATTTTTTTGTATTTTTGTTTTTTTTTTTAATTTATGAAAGAGTGTGATTATATGTACGTATATATATATATGCAAGTGATGGGTCGATGCCTACGTGGAAGCTTTCTACATCTCTTCTCTACTTCAGTGTACTTTCTACATCTCTTAAAATCTCATCCAATCTACTGGATGATTCGAAATAAAGTTTTGATTTTTTTGGGGGAATATGATATTTGTACAGAATATATATTATATTAATGATATATAATACAAATCTGAACCCAAAAGTATGTGATGAAAAAATTGATATCAAGATCAAGAGGTAAGGGTTTCGAGTGCTATTTGGAAATTTTAGTTTGAGTATGTATCTATTTAGTATTTGTTTGGGTTTGGTTTTTTGAATTCTGAAATTTAGTATCCATTCGATTTCTTTTGTCCAGGTTTATATGTATTCATGTGTTGTCATTCCAAAATTAGAATGCAACCTCTTAGAAGAGCCTCAACAAAGATTTTGTTTTTGTTAGTTACTGATTTCTTGAAATCATCATATGTATGACTCATGTAATATTATTTCATGAAATTATTGTCTACGAATCCAGATCAATAAACAAAAAAGAAGATCTTGGACAATAACCTCTCCAGAGAGTCATGCTCTGCTCTCAGTCATAAAAGGTTTGATCGGCATTTGTTTGTTTGGTCCTTCATCTTTCTCAATGAGTTCATTTCAAAAGTTTGAAATAGCCATCAACTATTTTGTTTCTTTCTTCTTCTTTGGGCTTATGAGATTTTAATCAAGAATCACACTTTTGCGAAATGTGAAACTATCTGTTTCTTAAAAAATCATGTACTCACATGTTTACCAAAAACATGAAATCAGCGATTTACAAAACTACGAGTTTTGTGTACAATAATCCATTAAAATTAAATAGCTTTCTAAAATCTAAAATTCTTTCGAATCAATCTAATTTCTCAAAATATAAAATTATATCATTTTATGAAATCTTTGAGATTTTATAGATTATTATCCACTAAATTAATACAATTTCTCAACATATAAAAATCTAGTGTTTAACCAAAATTCTCAGTATTGATGGACTATCCACCAAATGAACACATAATTTCTCAAAGGTCTAGTGTTTTACAAAATTTCTTAGATTATATAGACAATTATCTACCAAATGAGTTATTTTCACAAAATTTTAGCATTTTATAAAATCTCTCAATTTTTGTGGACAATTATCCATCAAATTATCATAATTCTCAAATTTTTGCGTTTACAAAATATCTTACTTTTCATGGACTATTTTTCACCAAATCAACAATTTGCAAGAACAAAATATTTCAACATTTTACAAATTTGTTAGTTTTCACTACTATTCACTAAATCATAATAATTTCTCAAAACACACAATTCTAATAGATAATAATTTCTCTTTTTTATCAATATAATCTTCGAAAATACAAAATTTAGCGGTTTATAAAATATCTCAGTTTTGTGAACTATTACGTACAAACATAACATAATTTCCTACAATACAAAGTTATAGTGTTATATAAATCTCCAAGTGTTTGAGGGTTATTATCAACCAAATCACTATAATTTCTTAATTTGCTAACATTTTAAGGAATTTCTTAGCTTTTATGAACTATTCTTCACCAAATCAGAATAGTTTTCCACAATACAAATTAAAATTTTAGCGTTTCACGAATTCTCTATTTTGTGGACTATTATCTACATGGTCCGTATAATATCCAAAATACAAACTTCTAGTGTTTTATAAAATATTTTAGTTTTGTAAACTATTATCCACAAACCTAGCATAATTTCCTACAATACAAAAGTTATAGTGTTTTACAAAATCTTTGAGTGTTTGTGGACTATTATCCACCAAATAACTATAATTTCTCAGGTTTCTAACGTTTTACAAAATCTCTTAGTTTTTCTAAACTATTCTTCACCAAATCAGAATAGTTTCCCACAATACAAAATATAGCGTTTTACGGATTCTCTATTTTGTATACTATTATCTTTCAAGTTTGTGTAATCTTCCAAAATACAAATTTCTAGAGTTTTTTAAAATATCTCAGATTTGTGAAGTATTACCCACAAACCTAGCATAATTTCTTACAATATAAAATTATAGTGTTTTACAAAACCTTTAAGTGTTTGTGGACTATTATCCACCAAATAACTATAATTTCTCAGTTTTCTAACGTTTTACAAAATCTCTTAGTTTTTCTGAACTATTCTTCACCAAATCAGAATAGTTTCCCACAATACAAGATTTTAACATTTTACGAAATCTCTATTTTGTGGACTATTATCCACCAAGTCATTATAATTTTTCGAAATACAAACTTCTAACATTTTGAAAAATATCTCAGTTTTCTGAACAATTACCCACAAACCTAGCATAATTTCCTATAATACAAATTTACAGTGTTTTATAAGACCTTTAAGTGTATGTGGACTATTATCCACCAAATAACTTAATTTCTCAATTTTCTAACGTTTTACAAAATCTCTTAGTTTTCTAGAACTATTCTTCACCAAATCATAATAGTTCCCCACAATACAAAATTTTAGCATTTTACAAAATCTCTATTTTGTGGACTATTATCCACCAAGTAGGTATAATCTTCCGAAATACAAACTTCTAGCATTTTGGAAAATATCTCAGTTTTTTTGCATTATTACCCACAAACCTTTAAGTGTTTGTGGACTATTATACGCTAATTCAGAATAGTTTTCCAAAATAAAAAATTACAGAAATTTATGACAAAATTTCACACAAACCTTTAAGTGTTTGACAACATCCACCAAACGAACATAATTTCACAAAATTTTAACATTTTACAAAATATTTTAGTTTTTGTGGACTATTATCCACAAAATAGCATAATTTCCTATAATTCTAGAGTTTAACAAAGTCTCTCAGTTTTTTGTTGACTATTATCCATCAAGCAGCAAAATTTTAGTATTTCACAAAATCTCTTAGTTTATATGGACAATTTATCCAGCAAAGTCAGCATAATTTCCTAAAATTATTGCATTTTACAAAATATCTTAGTTTTGATAGACTATTATCCACAAAATTATCATAATTTCCTAATTTACAAAATTTAAAATTTCCTAGTTTACAAAACACAAATCTCTAAGTTTTTATGGATTATTCTTTACCAGATCAGAATAAGTTCCCAAAATAAAAATTCTTAACATTTTACGAAATTTCTTTTATTTTTTGTTATTATTCACTGAATCATCATAAATTTTAAAACTACAAAAATACAAAAGAAATCTAGACGAATATGAAAAAACAAACACAAAATCGGCAGTTCAAGAAAAAACTTCAAGAACTAAATTGACAATTCAAAAGAAAATGTATTCCCAAAAACAAGATATAGTTTGATTGTCGTTAATATTTATTTCCTTTAATTTTCGTTTTTTTCCATCAACCGAGGCAATCTGAGGAATTATACATTACAAACTTATACGAATTTATACAATTACATATCATGGTCTTTACTTTTTATTTTAAATAATTTTATTCTAGAAGTTTTTCAGTTTATGATCCACGAAATTCTCTTAAAGTCATTTGTTAATGCCACCTCACATTTGTTGCGGGCCGATCACGCATTCATAGTATATACTAGGGAAAATACTCGCGCGTTGCACGAGATAGTAAAAGATAATCAAATATTTATGCTAAAATCTA
>OVAU01001981.1:0-13422 GCA_900406315.1 Biscutella laevigata subsp. laevigata
TCTTTTATGTGTTCCAAGTCTTTCAGCTCTTGTCGAGAACAAGATATTTTGTGTTCACGGTGGTCTCTCTCCAGCTATTACGACTCTAGACCAGGTTAAGAAACTGCTTATATAATCAGAAGGTTTCAGCTATAAGGAGGATACAACTGACTAATCCTTCCAATGCATTTCTTTTAACAGATCAGGACGATTGATAGAAAGCAAGAAGTACCACATGATGGTGCCATGTGTGATCTTCTATGGTCTGATCCAGAAGATATTGTGGATGGGTGGGGATTGAGTCCCCGTGGTGCCGGATTTCTTTTTGGCGGCAGCGTTGTAACGTCTTTTAACCATTCAAACAACATTGATTATATATGCCGAGCTCATCAGCTAGTTATGGAAGGTTACAAATGGATGTTCAATAACCAGATAGTCACAGTTTGGTCTGCTCCTAATTATTGTTATAGGTAATTATTAAATACTCAGAGCCTTAAATCATGTGATCTTATTTCCTTGGGTTTTAGTGAATGTTCATACTTCTGTTTGAATGTGATCCAGATGTGGTAATGTAGCTGCAATTCTAGAGCTTGATGAGAATCTAAATAAGGAATTCCGTGTCTTTGATGCAGCCCCACAAGTAAGAGCTTGACCTATCTAGCTTCCTCTCTAAATTTCGTTTAGATTTCTCAGACATAATATGACTATGGATGCAGGAACCGAGAGGTGCTCCACTCAAGAGACCTGCTCCTGATTATTTCTTGTGAGAAGCATAAGGGTGAAAACAATATCTGGAACTCAGAAATTGTTTCAGTCCCCCTGAGCAAGAAAACTCCCCCAAAATCATGGGTCTCTAGGNTTTCCCCTGAGCAAGAAAACTCCCCCAAAATCATGGGTCTCTAGGTTGTAAAATGTAGAAGAATCTACAATGTAAGAGTTGCCATAAAGATATATATCTCTCTCTACGCATTCCTTTTGAAGGGTCTTGGAAGTATCCTGTTTGCTAGAATGATTTTTTTTCTTTTTCTCCCAAGTGGTTTACCAAATGGCTTTTTCAGGTTTTCCCTTAGGTTATGGCATAATATGACAATGAAATGTCAATTTTGATTTAGAGACAAATTGGAGAAAACTCAAAAGTAATTGATATTTGAGCCTGAAGATCATTAGAATTCTTATAAAGTGATATGCTTAAAGAATAATACTAGAAGAAAAGTCTACGGGGAGAAGATGATTTGGTGGAGATAGTTGCAGGAGACTGCTTCTGGTGAGGCAAAGATGTTCCTTTGTACTCTTGTTGACCTGATGATCCCATTTTGTCAAGGAGTTTAGCTGCTCTTGGATCACTCAGGAGTGTCTTTTGGAAAGACTGTGAGAAGCCTGTGGCGATTATCGTTACGTGAATCTCTCCGGTGTAGCGATCATCTACAACCGCGCCAAATATGATGTTGGCCGATGGGTCTGCCAAACTTGTCACGACCTATAAGAAATATTGACCAGATTGCATCATGGTATGGGACATACCCAATTGAAGTAAAGCCTTGTAAATTGGGTAAAAACTGTACCTGAGATACTCGGTTCACTTCCTGCAAAGTAATGTCTTTTCCACCGGTAATGTTGTAGACGACACCAGTAGCTGATTGTATAGATGATCCGATCAATGGAGCCAAAGTGGCTTGTTCAGCTGCTTCTTCTGCTCGGTTCTTGCTGGAAGAAACACCTACACCTAGCATAGCAGTTCCAGAATCTTTCATAACCGCCTTCACATCTGCAAAATCTACATTGACCAGTCCAGGTATCTGAAAAAGAACAATATACTGTTTCCTCAGGATCTTTCTTTAGGGATCAATCAGTGTGCATTCATCAACAATACAAAGACTCACAGTAATAATATCTGAGATTCCTTGTACTCCTTGGCGTAAAACATCATCTGCAAGAAGAAATGCGTCCTGAAGAGGTGTCTGTTCATCAGCAATATCTAGCAGACGATCATTTGGAATCACAATAAGGGTATCAACGTTCTTTTGCAGCTTTTCAATGGCTTCTAGTGCCTAGAGGAAATAGCAAAATTAGGATGGCTCGATAGAAAGACTCTCGAGACTTGAACCAATTCAATGAGAAACGATGTCAACACATTACCTGCAAAGATCTTTTACGTCCTTCGAAGCTAAACGGATAGGTAACAACACCCACAGTCAAATAACCGGCGTCCTTTGATATCTGAGCTACCACAGGTGCAGCACCAGAACCTGTGCCACCACCCATACCAGCAGTTATGAAAACAAGGTCTGATCCTTTAAGAGCATTAGCAATTGCATCTTTTGATTCTTCTGCAGCTTGTTCTCCGAGAAGAGGATTTCCGCCAGTACCTGTGTGTTATCACAAGAAAGAAACAGAGACGCAATTTTGTTAGCTTCGAGTGTCAAAACTCACACAACATCTTCACACAGTTTCTTCTGTGTTGAGAGACTAACCAAGGCCACGAGTTAGAAGCTCTCCAATTTGAAGTGGGTTCTCTGCTGAAGACTGCAACAGAGCTTGGGAGTCCGTGTTTATCGCATAGAAATCAACACTCTGGAAACAGAAGAAATCAAATCATAAATCGTCACACTACAACCAACTAAACAGTGGGAATTTCTATATCAAAACGAAGCAGAATACTGGAGTTTCTTTTTCTGAGGAGGGCAAGAAATTGAAATGCAACCTGCAAACCACTGGAAATCATCCGATTGACGGCATTGTTACCACCACCCCCGACACCAACCACCTTAATTCTCGCAGATTCCATCGGAGAGAAGGAGCATCTCAACCGCATCGACTTCGACCTTAAATCATTTCTTCGTTTCGAGATGCCGCCACCGAAGTTACTGATTCCGGTACTTGCGCAAACGCAACTACTATGCAACGAATGGGATAACGATTTCGTAAGAAACGAAGAAGACAAGGAAGGAATTGTCAGCTCCTTAAGCTGCGTCAACGGTGTTATCGCCATTGTTTTACTTCCACTGCCTTGTAGAGAAGAACGAAGAGTGAAACAAAAGACAAACAAAAATGGGTTTCTTAGGGTTTTAGTGTCGTTGAAGAAAATATCAACAGTTAAGTGTTTCGTTCTCACATAGAAAAGCTAAAGAGATCGAGTGGGCCCTCTCTGTAAGTCATACGAAACGATGCCGTTTACTCATCGTTGTCGACAACAAAATTCGCAGAACAATCAACATTAAGATGTAAGAATTTTAAAAAGATTATTTCATGAACAGTACAGTGTTTTTTTGNAAAGTCATACGAAACGAGGCCGTTTACTTATCGTTGTCGACAACAAAATTCGCAGAACAATCAACATTAAGATGTAAGAATTTTAAAAAGATTATTTCATGAACAGTACAGTGTTTTTTTGGAAAAGAATGACAAGTGAATGAATACAAGAAAACCTCAAATAGTAAAAAGAGTTTGAATTTGTTCACACCAAGATGAGAATTACAAATAGGAAAACTGTTTAAAGATTTAAGATACAGAAGGGTCTGATTACTCGAACGTAGCGCATGCTTTTTCTAGTTTGAGGTTTTTGTCTGAGTAGAGGATCCTACTCTGTCTCGCTTAGGATGGGTACAATCAGAGGATTCATCTGTGCAATATATACAATTGCCCACCTACCATAGTCAAAGAAACAACAAGTAAGAAACTGTGACCACACTATTGAATCAACCAAGAAACTCGATTATACTGATTACTGAACCATGATAATGTTCATGATTTCAATTATGAAACTTTTGGCAACTTCAACTAGGCTGACTACTTTGTTATAGATACATTGTTCTATCCACACGGGAACGGAGGTATGCATAGAATATTTCTTTTTGATGGTTCATGGAAAACAGTGATTAAGGAGAGGAGACAATACTGGTCTTTTGACATGAAGCAAAATTGAAGACAAAGGAAGATCAAAGAAGGAACAATGGCTGTATATAAATGTAAGCCAGATGACTAGAAAGCAACAGAATATGAAACATAAACTTACATCATCCAACAGCAGACTGTCGCTGTAATGACCAAGGTAAGATGTAGCCTGTAATCAGAATATACAGATTAGATACTTTACTTCATGGATGAGAGTCAAAGCAAAGCAGTCAAGTAATAAGAAAGGCAGATGAAATAACAAGGCTTAACTTGATAAATGATACATTCAGAATTGAATGAAACAAACAGTTGCAACCAATATCCATGAATTTTCANACATTCAGAATGAATGAAACAAACAGTTGCAACCAATATCCATGAATTTTCAGATTTCAGAGAACAAGATATGAAACTGTGACATTATTATATCTACATCTTCTAAGCTCGTTGAAGATATTAATCACGAAAAGTAACCAATTCAAAGACTTTTGGAGGTTGCTCAAAACTTATTTAACCACTATGTTTCCTTTTTTAGATTCCCAATTCCAAGAGTAAGACAGTAATTATTGATTCCAGCTTCTCTAAAGAGATTCACGCTACATTGAATCCCCTTGTAATTAACCAAACTATCCCTCCCTAACATTGCCAATTAACACCTAATATTAAGAGAATATCGAAAAAGCAAAACAAAAGGACCATAAGGAAACATACNTTGCCAATTAACACCTAATATTAAGAAAATATCGAAAAAGCAAAACAAAAGGACCATAAGGAAACATACAGATTCGTGGAGGGACCTCTGTTGCAGCAGATTCTCGTGCACAAGGAAGCAATAATCCCAACGACGACGAAGATTAGGGTTGTTACAAGGAAACCCATGTTTGGTCCTGATCTAAGATAGATTTCCTGCGACGAGAATTACATGTGATTTGGGGTAAAATAGCTGATAGATACAATCCAATCGAAAACAGGAAAAGCTGTGTCATGCCGAGAAAAAGACATGAGAGGAGAAATTTTTCTGAGATCTTACAGATTGAAATGAAAGCTCCTCTCGGAGGAAGACGCTGGTATGTTCTTCGTGCTAATTCGGTGATCTGAATTTTGGATCCGTATGAATCAAAGATTTTGTGAGGGCAAAATAGGCCAATCCAACTGATCTTCAAATATTACGTCAAAGTCAAAAACACACTAATTCCCTATTTATTAATTACTTACAATATATAACGTATGATTAACCATGTAATATATGACATAAAATTTATTTACTAAAATAATTACAATATATTTTATTTATAATTTAATGAAAAGCATATTTATTAACCTTATTTGTAACCATTTTAATAAAAATTATATTTTATATAGTTAGAATTTAAACTAAAAAATAAACTTATAATTTAAATTAAATCTAGTTATTGTATTATTTTTGGTTTAATTTAGATTTAAAGTAAAAATAAACTTAAAATCTCGTATAATGTGCAAGTTCAATAGCAACTGGAGAAATAAAATCACAAAATGATTTTAAGTTCTTATATTATAAAGCAGAGGGAGTAGTGTTCTTCAAAGTTTATATTCCTTTAATCATGTAAAAAGTAACACAACAAGTCATAGTAGAACAAAAAAAGGTTACAATATAAATTAACAGCTCGAATTAATTTACCCACTGAGGTAAAAATTTCTAAACAAACGAGAAGATAAATAGAAAGGCCGGTTCTCTCTTTGCTCTTATCTTTTATTCAATCTCATTTGCTCTCTAAAGGCGTCATAATCATACTTCCTCCATCTGAGATAGCTTCTCTACTTCTTCTACGGCAATAATGGGAATCTGAACTCAGGTACTACATCCATCGCCCACGCGAATTTCTCAAGAAGAGACTTGGTGAAAAACTAGAACCAGAAACATAACTTTTTTTAGTTTAGCTTTCGGAAGAGAGACCATCTCGAGAGAAAAAAAACTTTTACCTTTTCGATTGGTACTTCATGACGTTTGCACCATGCAACTGTGATCCTAGGATCCAAGTAATTGATCTTAGATGTGCCCAATGCCACGGTTTTCAAGTCCTCTTTTGTATGCATGTCTCGTTCCATCTTCTCGATCTTAACCTTTTGTTGAGCTATCTTCTTCTCCCATCTGCAACACAACAGTCACAGGGCGTTAAATGTTAAAGACGAGATTAGATATTTAGAGAAGTCTTTCAAGAAGTAAGAGGAAAGGTTATCTTACGCGTTTGGATCTAAGTTTCTTGTCTTCTTTCCATCGGAACCTTGCTTTGGCGGTTTTCCCTTTTTAGCCAGCTGAAGATTAGTTTCCAGCTCTGTGAGGCCTTTCTGCGGAATTCAAAGAAACAAACAAAAGGCATATAATGTATCGAGAAGAAAAGCAGAGAGCTTCAAAAACTTATAGGTGAATTTTTTTTTTACTTTGAGTTCTTCTAATTTCTCAGACAACTTCTGGATTTGTGCACCGTGAGACTTTGAAACAGCACGCTGATGATTACAGATTATGGCAACCTGAAAGGATGTGAGTTCAAGCTTTTGTGAATCTGACGCATGTGTTTTGCACATATCTAGAAATCGCCAGGAGAATGAACAAATCTTTTTACCTCCTTGTTTGCTTGCTGATAAACTAGTATTTTCTGATTAACATCGCCATCTCTGGTTTTTTCATTTAGCTGTCGCACACATAACACACTGGTTATGAAAAATGTAAAGAAAGACAATAAATAAATAAATACGAGTGCTTGTTACTGGGTCCCTATGCCCAAATTGTATAGCAACATAATTCTAATGCAAATCCAAACCCCAAAAGATCCAAGATTTTGAACGTACCATTCTATCCAAAGTGAAGGAAGCATTATATGTACGAAAAACTTTAGCTGTGAGACCAGGTACAAGCTCCTTAAGATGAGCATTCAGTTTACTTGTGTCTAACTCATCAAAAAGATCATCCGCTTTGGATTTTCCTGGAACGAAAAAAACCAGTTATTTGTTCAATCACGACAAAGAAAGAAGTATCTGTGTGAAATACGATGTCAAGTCCGTATCTCACCAGCCTGAAACTGTCCAATGGCCTTGTAAACAGGAGGCTCAACTTCGACTGTGTTCACATACCGGATTGAATCTTTACCGAGAAAGTCAAACTGGGTAAATATGCAGGAGGATATGTGTGAGATTATACGTCTTCCGCAGAGGACTAAACACATGTTAATCACTTTCACTAGTGTATTCCCGTTATACGAGAGCAGTATAAAACTTACAGGATCAAACTAATACCTTTATTTGATTTGGAGGAATACACTCCACATTTCCAACTTTTAATGTACAACAACCAACAGTGTCAGCCTCATCATCATCCTACCAATCAAGAAAGAAAATACGAGATTTATTGAGAAAACTGCCTGCCTTATACGAGCCAATTGTTTGTCAGAAATCGTTTGCTCCATATCTCTGTTCCAATGTGCAAAATGCTAGTTAAAACTTTACCTTCTCATTTCCAGCCCTAAGCGCCAATCGATCAATGAGATAGGTAGCCACAGCAATTTGCCTCTTTGCAACATCCTTAGAGTTAAAATTCTTAGTATAAGCTGTTCTTATATTGTCTATGTGGTGCTGCAGACAAAATAAAAACTGTTGTTAAAAAAGAGAGACAGTGATAGAGTAAGCACAAGCTTCATAAATATAAAAGCTGTCTACCGTAAGATTCCTGGCTTTCTCATACTTCTCCTTGTCGCTCAGCCCTTTCAAGGAACTACTAGCTGCCAAAAATACATACTTGAATTCTTTCGGGTTTATTGGATCATTCCAGAAAGCTAGCCAGGTGACTGTGTTATCATGCTTTACTTCTTTCCATCTGCGAAGTCACATCTCGCATGTCTTAGTAAGATCATTATATAATGCTTTTCCATTTTAAAGGATAAGCATGTAAAAATCAAGACCTTTCACCAGGGATCGGACATTCTGGAATAGGAGCATCTTTCCCGATATTAATGGTGATGTCACCTGGATGGATACGCGTCTTTAATTTTCCCATCTGAAAAAACAGACAGTAGACAGGTTTTGAAAGAGAAAACAGAATAGAACATGCGTTAACTATAGCCGCTCAAAACCCACAAATGTTAGTAACCTTAGGATGTTCTCCCCGGCCTCTGAAAAGCCCAGGCGGCTCAACTCTGAAATTACCAACCTGAAAGATAAACGTTGGAGTGAGGAACTATGTTTGGGAGCAATGACAACGTCCTGAGGAAATTTACCTTCTCTTTGACACCGTCAACAATGGCCCACATATATTTCTCCTCTAGCTTCAGTTTCTCCTCTTTCATCGCTTTTTTCTCCTGTAACATGTCAACTTAATTTTGATATACTCTCTTTTTGAAATTTTAACAATAAAAAAAACAAGGTTCACACAAATGCAGTCAGCAATTACACCAACAAATTCGAACGTGATATTATTCATCTTAGCAATAAGATAACATCAATAACATCCCTATACTTGTAAACAAACAAAATCCAAATGCAATATGAATTGTGAAGTAAAGATGGAAATATCGGTGAGAGAACCAAGTAAGACCACGACAAAAAAAAGATAAATTTCTCCTTTTAAATTACCTCTGTGCTCATTTGTTTCTTCTTTTCTTTCTCTTCCAAATGCCACTCATATATCGGAGTAAAGTCACAATCATCCAACTTCTGTATCACATGTTTCCTGCCAAGCAGTGCTCGCCAGTCATTCCAGAAGTTCTCCCTGAATTGAGGTTTGTTATAATAATCTGTCTCTTTCATCACAGCAAACATTGTTGCAACCTGTATAAAGATCAACATAGATAATGATGCTCTGTTAGAATGCCATAAGAATAAGATAAGCACTAGCACTTAAGATACAGATATGCAACATTTCTATTAAGATTAAGGGCGTGGGTGGAGAGGACAACCTCTTCTTGTTCAGTGGTTAGGTCAACTGGCTTCCCCTTGTACAGAATCTTAATGCCATGAGGCTTGTATGGAGGAGGAAAAATTACACCGTTGTGCACCAAGGTAGTCCATTTTGTTTGCCCATCTCCTGAGGAAGGTAACGACTTTGACGAAGTGGAATATTTTGAGTCCTTCGTTACTTTCTTCGAGCTTTTGGTCACTTTTCTGGATGGAGGAGAAACTACTCTCGTCACTTTCGGCTTTGCGGCTGATGAAGTAGATTTTGGTGTTACTGCTTTAGGCTTTACAGATGATATTTTACTGTTGGAGGAATCTGATTTGAGTCTCTTGGATATTGGAACATCGTCATCATCATCAGTTCCATCTTTTCTGGTAGAGAGTTGTTTAGCTTTCTTTGGTATAGGTGAATCCAAAACCCTTCCCTTATCATCTAGCTCTGTTTTAACAGAAGCTTGTTTCATTTTCAGGGAAGTAGGTGAAGCTGATACCTTGGGCTTCTTCAAGGAAGACTGATCCGCAGAACTATTCACCTCCAGAGGTCTTTTACCTGATGCCTTACAGTTCGGCACTTCATTCTTAAGTACAGAACCATTCTGATGCAACTTTTTAGCCACATCTTTCTTTTCATAATTACAGATCTGTTTGCTATCTGACGTCCCACTACCAATCTTCTTTCGAAACATTGACGAAATTGGAGTTTCATCATCTGACTCATTTTTTATGATTCTATTTTCCCCAACAAGAGGTCGATCGCCACTATTCTTTTTTTCTAGCTGCGGTGAAGAAACCTGCCGTGAAGACGTTGACACTTTATTTGGCCTACTGGAAAGTATGGAACTTAAAGGTCTATCATCCTCAGAGTCCTCACACTCCCTTTTACATTCAGGCTGATCTTTATTTGACTGGATCCGATCCTTAACAGTAGAGGGCGCCTCATTCTGCAATGATGACTTCGCTGGTGAAACCTTTGAAGAACAGGATGGTATTGCGGATTTCATTGTAGAAGTTCTATTCGAAGGAGTGGTTCCATTTGGGCGAGACACAGGGGATCTCATAGGTGATAACTTGGTGGAAGGAACTGCCTTACTTCTCTGGGGATTGGAATTTGATTGATTCGAATTAGAAGCAAAAGTGTTTCTCCTCTTGAATACTACAGGTGTGTCCTCATCGTCATCATCATACACATTCTCCATCACAGATTTTGAAGCAGTTCCAGTGGCCATAATTAACGAAACAACTTCTGACCAAGTGGCAAAAAAACAAACAAGAAACCACAGAGAAATGTCAGAGCTTCCTAAAGAAAGACAGAAAAAACACCATTACAAATACAAGCAGCATAATAACTACATAGAATGAGCAATGGGATTCATATAGAGGGAATCCCAAACGATGTTGTTCACATTTCCTCGAGACTCAAGAAATTTGGGCTATAAAGAGACAATATCGTGAGCCACATGAACACATAATTGGATAAGAACACAAATTGAAGAACTCGGTGCAATGGAAATACTAAACCCCTAATTCCTTACGCGAAACCCTAATTAGTGTAATCACTGGGAAATGATGAAAATTGAGCTGAATCCAATCAAATTTCAGAGGGTAAACGTCGGCTTGAAGAGGCTACCTTCTTCCAGAGATTGAACAAATGGTGGAGCGAAGCAATATCTCCTCCGTTTCTCTGCCCTCTCTTATGCTCAGGTGGTATCTCTCGTTCCAGCGCCAAAGAGACTAAGGCATGAGGAGACTCTTGGCAGATTAGAGAGTTCTACCGCTTGAGGGTTTGTTTCATCACGACATCGTATTGTGGATCGCGCCAAAAAAAAATTATTTTACCGCTTCGCTGACCAGGTTTTGAGTATACACAATTACCGCCAGTAAATTATTTTAAACTTTTACCGCCATAATCATTTTATTCGCAAAATCCATTAAAAAGTTTAATAAGATGAAGATATATGATTAATCATCCGTTACTACAACATTTCTTTGTATTAATAAATTAATTATCGTCTAAAATAATATGTCAAATGAATAATCACTAAATGGTTATCACGAAAACAACGTGATGTCAGATCAGATAAAATGTTATCACTTAAAAGATATGTTAAGTAACCATGAAATTTAGTTATTTAATGCGTTAATCAAAACTCATCATACTATGCCTAAAAGATACTATCTTTTTTTATTTGATATTATATAAAAAACTATGGAACATTAAAAAAAAAAACCAGAAGATCAAAAAAGTTTCGGAGACAAAAACTATCTAAATCTAACAATTTTCAAGAATCAAGACTTAAACAAAAATAGACAAGTATTCTAGACACAAACAAGAAAGACTAAAACACAGAGTCTAAAAACAGAGCAAAAAGAACCTTTTTATTTATTTCATTGAGTAAAAAAATGTAACTGTTTTTCTATAGAACATCCCACAAATTAGTCTTTGGTTTACTATTTAAGAGAGAAGAAACCTCTCTTTTAAAGGTCTTTGTTTTCTTCTTCTACTCTTTTTAACTCTCTCTCTATATCTCTGTAAATGTATGGTGAGTTGTTAGGTGAAACTGGTCATAACGAAGCTATGTTTGTTCTTCTCTTAAAGAGAATCTGAACTCGGGTTCAACGTCCATTGCCCAAGCGAACTTTTCCAGAAGAGATTTGTTAAACATCTGCAATAGAAAACAAAGCAAATTTTCAATTATTGCAAAATCTGTGAAACTTTGTTCAAGCTTTTTATATACCTTCTCAATGGGGACATCATGTCGTTTGCACCACGCAACAGTGATCCTAGGATCCATGTAGTTGATCTTAGATGTTCCCAATGCGACGGTTTTCATATCTTCCTTCGTTTGCATATCTCTTTCCATCTTCTCGATCTTACCATTCGTTTGCATTATCTTCTTCTCCAATCTGTTTTCCAAAGAGAAAGTTGATTTCTATTGCGATATAAAGAGTGTGAGTGAAGAGAGGTTTTAAATATTACGCTTCAGGTGTTAAGTTCCTCTTTCTCTTTCCATCAGATCCCATCAATGGTGTTCTTCCTTTCTTAGCCCTGTCGAGATCAATGTTCATCTCTTTTATTTCCTCCTGCAGAGAAAGACAAAGAAAATGAGACTGAGAAAGTTAACATTGTATTCTGATCAAAGCTAAATTGGATTTGCTTATATGTATTTTACCTTTAGTTCCTCTATTCTCACAGACAGCTTCTCGATTTGTGCTCCGTGAGATTTTGAGACAGTACGTTGATGGTTACATATGATAGCGACCTAACCAACAGAAATTAAGACGATCACACTCTTAGTTATCTATCAAAAGAGTTGAGAAAATAATCGTCATACCTCCTTGTTTGCTTGCTGATAAACCACCACTTTTGCAGCAACATCACCATCTCTGGTTTCTTTACTCAACTGTCATTACATCCAATCGAAACGCTTCAAACCAGAAATTACTCGAGAGAATGTAATGTGGCAAATGCTTAATACATGTTGTCATCTTGTATCACTAAGTTTTTATTCCTTAAGCAGAATAAGTATTAGTAAGAATGGTCAAGGATATACAACTTTTTAAAAAGGGTACAAAAGATTGACAACATACCATTTCATCCAATGTGATGGATGCATTATATGTACGGAAGACTTTGGCTGTGAGACCAGGCATAAGTTCCTTCAGATGAGCATTGAGTTTTGAAGTATCAAGCTCATCAAAGAGATCATCGATTTTCGATTTTCCTGGATATAAGACAAAACCTAAAGTCATTTATCCAGCTTCCAAAGGTCATGTAAGAGATTAGATAGCAGATTTGATTATTAGCTAACCCGCTTGGAACTGCCCAATCGCCCTATAAACCGGAGGCTCAACCTCAACTGTGTTTACATACTGAATAGAGTCTTTACCAAGGAAGTCAAACTGAAAATGCCAAAAAGGACAATCAATAAACTAGGCATTCTAAAATACTTGAAGATACAATCTGCAACCAGTTTTGTTCATGTAGGGATCAAGTTCATACCTTTAACTTATTTGGAGGAATACACTCTACGTTTCCTACTTTCAATGTACAACAACCAACAGTATCTGCCTCATCATCGTCCTAAGCAAAAAAATATGAAGACGAAGAAAGGAAAATATGAGAAAATTGCTAGGAATTATAGAAACAGGTTCTATGAATAAATATGCCTTTTATGGAGTAATGATCCTTTATGAACAATGATAGAATCAATAAAAAGAGGATCTCTTTCATAAACAAGTATCGTTGTTAAATTACCTTCTCATTTCCGGCCCTAAGGGCCAGCTTATCGATGAGATATGTAGCAACCGCTATTTGCCGCTTTGTTACATCTTTGTTAGTAAAATCTTTGGTGTATGCTGCTCTAATACGCCCTACTGAGTTCTGCAAACGGATGATAGGTTGCCGATAAGAAAAGGGAAAGCAGGATGAATCATGCATAGCGCAATCAAAAACTCATTACATGCAGCTTCCTTGCTTTCTCATACTTCTCCTTGTCGCTTTGTCCCTTTAACGAACTGCTAGCTGCCAAGAATACATACTTGAACATTTTTGGATTTATAGGATCATTCCAGAAAGCAAGCCAGGTTACAGTATTGTCACGCTTAACTTCTTTCCATCTGAAAAAAAAA
>OVAU01001982.1:0-13422 GCA_900406315.1 Biscutella laevigata subsp. laevigata
TAATTTCAAAATAAATATCCGCACATGGTGCGGGCTAAATTATAGTATTTTTTTTAAAGTAAGGGGATGTCACATGGCATGATGGGAGAACACACCCTTCTCCATTTATATATAGGATTTCATATATACTAATCTGGTGGTAGATCAACAATCCTTACCAAAACTATAAGAGATTGAATGAGTCAGAGTGTAGGTTTGGTTTGAGTCTTTTGGATTTTTGGATTTATACTTATAAGATCTTATGTAATTAATTCTTTTAATTCAAGTTTGAATTCTTATTTTTGGGTAAGATTTAGGTTTAGTTTTTGGCCAGTCCCATATGTATATTGCACATCCTCCAATAATGATCTTGAAGACTATTTTTTTATCGATCAATAAAAGACGAGTAAAAGTAAAAATATTTACGCGCTAAAACTATCAAACAAAAAAAAATATTAAAAGAAGAAAAATATTTAAATGATTATATCGCAGTAAGTAAAAAATAACATTATATAGCTATATCATTTTTTATTCCTCCATTATATAATAGTTTTATTAATATACATATGAATAATTAGATTTATATTCACACTATACATTATATTCAAATAGATAAATATAATATATTATAATAAAAATTTATAGAACTTACTAAATTTCATATAAAATTGTGTTATAATAAAAATAACTTCGAAATTGCCTCGGTAGTTATAAAATGTCACAAATTGACCCATGCATATATTAAAGACAAAAGCATTAGAGATATGAATTCATAACGACTTTGATAAGCCACAGTCCACACGATTTTCTTCACTTATCTTCCTCCACACAATCCAAATTTCGACACAATCCACGCGCCTTTACTATCACCATTACAGCTTTAATCAAGCTCAGTCCACTCTTTTCATGAAAATCCGTAGTCGAACTTTAGCTCACATAGGTTAAAGTTCCTAAATTTGATTGAGTTTCTTCTGTTGTTTATCACCACCTTTGACCTCTTTTAAGGTTCAGAACATTCTCAGATTGAATAATGTGTAATGTTTATCATTGTTGCAGATTTCAGACAAAACCCGTTACTGTAAGAATCAAGGACCGCTTGTCTTTTTGTCTCTTTTTGTGAAAGCTATGAGATTGCTGTAAGAATCAAGAACCGATCAAAATGTTTCCTCTCTGCTCCACAAGTTGCCATTACCATTCTCAGGTGAGGTTTATTTGTTAATATGCTTTGTGATATTGGTTTTGTGACAAATCTTGTGGATTCATTTTCATAGAAGAGTATTTTATTGTGGATTGTTCCTGCAGATTCTATTCCCTGGAAATTGGCGAGGCTGCAGGAAAGAGTCGTTTCGCAGATGCAGTTTTGGTGATAGTGCCTTCTTTGGTAATTCTAATGGAACCCACCCGCATAAGGTTTCCTGTACCAGAGCCACTGGGAGTTTCTTTGCAGGGACCTTAGAAAGTATAGAGCAACCAGATTCCACTGACTTATTCCGAAGTTTGTGCCAGAATGAGTTATACAGATTAAACTACATGGATAATGACATGAGAGAAGCTGTTGTAGCAGGTGATCTTTGTCATGTAAGAAATGGAGGACTGACATATGTAGAGATTCCAGCAGATGTTTCCCTTGCTGCTGAGACTTTAACTGAAAACACAAGTATAGTCGCGGTTGAACCAAGAACAATATCAACTAGTGATGTATCTCCAGATAGTTCTGTCTCTCTTCCTGATACTCTAGATCTCCCAGGATCACTTCCGGATGCAAAAGCTAGCTTTGATAACTTTTCTTCTGGGATCAAAGAGTCTCTCAGCTCTTCACTAAACCAAGGAGAAAATGCCGTAAAGAACACTTTTGATTCCTTGACATCCATGACAAAGAATGCTTCTGAAGCTTTAGACAGTGCATTCAACAATGCATCTTCTACGCTGGACCAAACAGGAGATATAGCTGGAGATAAGTTTTCGAGCTTTTCCACTGGCTTGAAGGAAGCTTCAAACAGAGCAGCTTTCGTTGCCATTGATCTGTTGAGGCAATCACTTAGTATTGCAGAGAGTTATGTAGCAAATGGAGTTTCTTTTGTTGCGTACTCCTACGGGTCAGTAAAGGATATGCTTCCTTCAGATGTTAAGAGTGTGCTTACCTCAACGGAAGATGTTGCTCAAAAAGTATTGACGCCCTTGGGAGCTGTGTTGGAGCAGGTGCTTGTCTTTTATTCTGAAGTTTTAATTCAATTTTTGCTGGACCACATGTTACTAACAGCATCATGATGAATAGGTATATGTTGCCATTGGAGGTTGGGAGAGAAATTTCGGTTTGGATCCAAATGATCCAATCGTTCATCTTTTTCTCTTTGCAAGCACCACAGGCACCTTTTGGTACACGGCTTTTCTTACCCTGAATGAAAATCATACTTGCCTTAGTTGAGAAACGAACAATGTAGTGTACAAGAATTTATATTTTCCACCAGATATTTGCAGGGTTCTATATCGGGTTTGGACATATGGTGGATATGCTGGAGATTTGTCTCCAAAGTTAACTCTTGAGCTTTTAACATCAAGAGAAAAGTCAGTGCTCGTAGATGTCAGGCCTGAAGTAATACCCTCTTAAGTTTCCAACGAGTTCCATGTTCATATTATTTAACTTTTCAAAACCCTCCAGTAATTTGGCTGTTCTTTCACATAATTTTCATCAAGAATTTGAGTTGGAACATAACTATTCATCTTGGCTACCATTCTTTAAGGCCTTGAGAGAGAGAGATGGCATCCCTGATCTGCGAAGAACGTCTCGTTTTAAGTATTCTAGTGTGGCACTGCCTGAGGTTGGTTTCAGCATCCTTATTCTTGTCGAAACATTGAATATAGAATACAACAAAGACTTTCCTTTCTTTGTAATTTATGGTTCTTGTTCTTGATGCATGTTTAAGGTTGACGATGCTGTTAAACGGTTACTAAGAGGTGGAAGTGAAGTTGATGATAAATTGACAGCAGTCATCATCAAGAACTTGAAAGCAGTTCAGGTGTGTTACTATGGTTTTGTGCATGCCCAAACAATTCATTGTTGGAATTTCGGTTTCTAAAGTATGCTGACATCTCAGAAATTCTTCTTACTCTGATACTTTAGGACAGATCCAAGGTTATTGTTATGGATGCTGATGGAACTCGCTCCAAGGGCATCGCAAGAGCATTGAAAAAACTAGGGGTTAAGGCAAGTAACTAAATTTGAGTACTATAGTTACCTGCAAGAGTACTATATGTTTTCTGTTCTGGTTTAACTCACTTTCAAGTACAATAGTCACCTTATAAGTTTTGTGAATAACCTCTCCTCTGGTTGCTTATAATGTGATAGGAACCATACTTAGTGCAAGGTGGGTTTAGATCATGGGTTAAGGAAGGCCTTCGTGTGAAAGAACCAAAGCCTGAGACAACACTTACTATCCTCAACGAGGTCTCTATCACTGTTCAGCTTTGGCGTTACTATATGTATACAATTCTTTGGAGTATTGATTTAGATGAAACCAAACTACCCTCGAATCTTTTGTTCAGAAGTTTAAGAATATCCTGATTCCTGAATGATTTTCAGGAAGCTGAGGCGATTCTTGAGGATATAAACCCTTCTCCATTACAAGTAGTGGGAGTTGGTGTGGTATGTTTCTAGTTCTATATTTGCTTTCCAAAATACATTAACCCCATCCTGAATAACACGGTGTTACTGTGTGAGCTGTGCAGGGGTTTTTTGCAGCGTTGTATGCTTTGTCTGGTGTGTTCAATTCTTTCTCATTTCTCCTTTAGAAAGCTAGTCTCACTACTTTCAACTTTGTAGTAACATGATTGTTATATCTGTCGCAGAGTGGGAGAAAACATTGCAACTCATAGCAGTCTTTGGCATCGGTCTGGTACTTATATATTCCCATTTACTGAATTGTAAACTATACAAATTTGTTTTGTTTCTCAAGTCTCGGACGTTATGCAGACCGTATATCAAAGACTTTCTTCATATGATGACTCCGAAGACTTCAAGCAAGACGTCAGGTAGAAAAAGCACCATCAGTACACTCTTCATCCATAACAAAACCTATGGCTTTGTCTAACAAAGATGGTTTCTTCTTCTTCAAGGTTGTTGTTTGCACCAGTGAGAATTGGAGCTCAAGCTTTCTCATGGGCTGCAGGGAAACTTGAGACAAACGGTGTTGGTCTCCCAACTTCACCTTCTTCATCAGATGTTCGAAGCCGGGTTTTACAGGCTGCTGCTAAGCATGAATCTCAGCCGTCTGATGAAACTGAAGGTCTTCAAGATTCATCATCTTCATCCTCAGAAGAAGCTTTGAACAACGTTGATGTCTCCGCCGAAGCGTAAAGGCTTCAACTTAGTTGATCTTTTATCTTACATTTTCTTTTGTAACTGCCGAGAATTACTTGTCTTGGAATCATTTTCACAGTTGATACAGAAAATGAAAAGTGTATTTCAACCTTCTGGTTCTTTAGAACTACTAGGGTTTGACAAATTACCTGATTGACCCGAAATGAAATAGAAGATAACATAAAAGAAATTGACGAAAAAATTAAACGGGTTCTAAATTTTTATAATCGAAAAATCAGGATCAAATTGGTATAGAATCGAGTAGATATCTGATATAAATTAAATGATACAAATATTTAGTTATATGTTTTACGAATTAAATTAATATTTCTTAAAATTAGTTAAATGTTTTAATTTTTTTGGGTATTTTCGAATGTTTTCTGTCTTTTTCAAATAGTTTTGAAAAAAAAAATTGAACTAAATTAGATACAAATTTTTTTTATCAAATTCATGTCAATACTCGAAAAATAATCGAAAATAATCAAAACCGAATCAAATATGAACCAATTACTCAGAATGCCCAGACCTAAGAACTACATTTGTTGGGTCCGAAGTTGAATGAGACAAAAAGGCTTGATTAAAATGGGACATTATTTTTACCCCTTGATCCAACAACATGAGCTACTGTCAAAATATACCATTGAAACAAAAGAAGAATCTAAATTGATATTTCTGATTAAAGACAATCTTACTCTTGTAATGGTCATTTTGCAGCTTTTGCCTCTTGTCAATTCTTCAGATTGCCAAAGAATCTAGAGAGTGGTACAGGGCCATCGGTTTCATCTTTACTTTTGCTAGAGTGTTTGTCTCTACTGGATCTGTGCTTCTTCTCCTTCTTTGATCTTTTGGAACTTGATCTTCTAGATTCATCTTCATCACTACTAGATGATGACTCTGAGGATGAATAATGCTGCAAATTCATAACACAACCCAACATAGTTAATGTTTATAGAAGCTATATAGTAGATAAGCTTAAATCCTTTATAAGCACCTTTCTCTTCTTGCTTTTCTTCTTCTTTGAATCTCTGTCTTTCTTATCTGTGAGGTCATTAAGCCATTGGAGACCAGTTAATAACTTCCTCAGAAAGAAGGTTTAGATATTCGATCATATTACCTTTTCGAGACTTATCACTGGAATAATTCCTTCCCTTGGAGAGTTTCAAGGACCTTTCTGCGTCCAGCTGAGCTCTATACTCACGCATCAGTTTATCAGTATCTGCTTCAAGTTCTCCCTTTTTCATTTCTTCTTCCTAAGGTAAGAAACATACAAAGTTAAATATTTCCTTATGTTTCATGATTGCAATGCAGAGAAGATGCAAAAGGTAAGAAACTGATATTGCAGTTATGGAAACGCTAAGAAAATGAGCTTGACCATCTATGTATTATGCACAATTAGATGCTAGAATTACTTCAAATCTCGATGTAACGGGTAAAAGGAAACACTATAGGGAATTAAACTGATGTGGCTGAAGATGAATAAGCACAGAGGGAAATGATTTGTCAGATTAAAGCTTCTAAATTGACGAAAAGCAACCTTATGAAAAGTTAAGTATCGACAGTCAATTTATGTTATTACAGGATTATAACAAGAACTAACATTCCACAGGCAACAGTCAGAAGATTTTAACCTTTGTTACTATGTAAAGTCTCAAAACGTCATAAAGCTCACCTTCTGCTTCTTCTTATATTCTTCCCAAGTAATTGTGTGCGTAGTCTTGAGACTAGCCAAACGAGCCGCATGCCACTCTGGTGTATGAAATGAACCATCCACCTGAGACACTCCTCATCAGAAATGATCCGGTACCGATATAAAAATGAGCATAAAGCCAAACAAAAAAATGATACAGAGAAGCACCAAATTATCAAAGCATCATATTGTTTGACTTCTCCTAATGCTTATTGTGTTTACAGATTGCAACAACAATGGAAGACTCTTGAACCACTAGGACACAAACTTCAATGCTTATTATTATTGTTTGATGCTACAAAAATTTGATACAGAGAAGCACCAAATGACCAAAGCATCATATTGTTTGACTTCTCCAAAAGCTTATTGTGTTTACAGATTGCAACAAGAATGAGAGATTCCTGAAGCCCCACTAGGCCACAAAATTCGATGCTACACTTTAAGATTTTTCATCAAACATGAACATAACAGTGTAAAAAGCCCTAACATGTTAGATTACAAGTAGTTGCCCAAAAATTGGGACTCATATAAAGGATCTGCAAGAGACAGTAGGCTTAATTCCAAAAGAAAATTTACGCAGTTCAATAATCCATTAACACGAAGAACAACAGAATAACCAAATTGAATTTGTAAATCATTATCAGTTGCGATTAAGAAAGTAGTATGAAAAGGTACAAACCATTCCGTCTTCAACCTCCTCCGGTTGCGCCGAGCTGGAGCCAACCCTAGATCTCTGCATAGCCTTGTAAGCTTGATTCTTCCCCATAGTTGATAAAATCAAAGATTACTCAAAAGAAAAAGGTCTGGAAAATTTCTTTCAGGAGAAGAAGAAATTCAAGAGAGCTAGAGATTGAGGATTGAGAAGCTGTGAGGATTTTCGTGGTTAACTCTAGGGTTTGGAAATAACGGTCCACTGGAGAGAATTTAGGGATCTATTCGAGAGAAGAGAACTGTGAGGTCGAACCGAAACACATTGGAGATTTAATTTCACATATAAAACAACAATATTCTAATTTATTTACTTTATTATTTTATTTTTTTTGAACTTATTTATATTTAATCTAAAAACTCGAATAAGAAAAAATAGGTTGAATAAAATTATTGAATTGGATACTAATTTATTAAATTGAGTCGAATTTTATAAATAGAAATCGAATTGAATTTTGTAAAAAAATGAATAAATACAAAAATGTCTATATAAATTATTCTGACCTCAATTGTATTAAATCGATAATAATTAAAATCATATATTAATAAAATTTATCTAAATTTAATTAATTAATTATATTTGTTTTTATATTATTATTTTAAATAAATTAAACCAATATTGAATCTAATAATAAATTAATGTATAATTTTTTTTATAGATATATTTTTATGGACGGACAGTTTTTAAAATAAAAATTGAAAATACGAATAATCTAATTTTTAATAATATAGTTTTGGGCAAATAATAATTCCGCTAGGTTAGCATTATTCTCAATTCTCGTTGGACGATTCAGTCTTTCTTCTCTCTCTCTGTCTCTCTTGCTTCGAATAGGTCAGGTAAGGGTTTCTTCTTGTTCCAAGACTCCATCTGCACTTTTCAGTTTTTCTTTACTCTTTCAATCGATTTCGTTTCCATTGGCTCCAAAGATTAGAATTTTAGGGCTCGAGAAATTGAGTTTTCTTGTTATTCTTCTACTTTGAGTGAATGGTTCGTTTTAGATCATGTGGTCTTATAATCATATCTGAGTTGCTTGTAAGAAATTTCAGACGTACCTATTGATTTCAGATCTCAAATGTTTTTGCAGTTGTGTAAAAGGATCGTGCTTTGAAGAACAATATGAGTGGAAGTGGAGATAAAGTTTCTGGAACCACAAAGACACCTGCAGATTTCCTCAAATCGATCCGTGGAAGACCTGTTGTGGTAAAGCTCAATTCTGGTGTCGATTATCGAGGTGGGTCTCTTTCTTTGTATACAGTTTATGGCTCAGTTTTTGCAATTTCTCTATCTATCTCTGCTATGCACTTTTAGGTTACAAAGTTTAGACTTATGACTGTTTCCTTTGGCCATGTTGATTGAACCAAAAAGTTGCTTATTATTTGACTAGGAGAATTTTGAGCTTGGCTTTTCAAATCTTTGCCTAGACTACCAAACATAAGAAATTACTTAATTCATTCTTCTCAACATGATTCTCTTGTTACACTGATCAGTGTTTTAGGTTATGGTCAAGCTTTATATCGAGTTCTTGATCAAGAATTCGTTATTCTTTTATACAGGCATTCTTGCTTGGTTCAGTTTTTGCAATTTTTCTATCTCTGCTCTACACTTTTAGAATTACAAGTTTTGACTTATGACTGTTTCCTTTCGCCATGTTGATGAAACCAAGAGTTGCTTATTAATTGACGAGGAAAATTTTGAGCTTGGGTCTTCAGATCTTTGCTTTGTAAGAGAGAAATTTGTACCTAGACTAGCACACATAAGAAACAAATTAATTCATTCTTCTCAACATTATTCTCTTGTTTGTTACCCTGATCAGTATTTTCTAGGTTCTGGTCAAGCTTAATATTGAGTTCTTGATCAAGAATTGCTCACAGGCATTCTTGCTTGTCTTGATGAGTATATGCTACTTGATTCATTCTTCTCAACATGATTCTCTTGTTACTCTGATCAGTGTTTTCTACGTTCTGGTCAAGCTTAATATTGAGTTCTTGATAAAATATTGCTTATTCTTTTACGCAGGCATTCTTGCTTGTCTTGATGGGTATATGAACATAGCAATGGAGCAGACAGAGGAGTATGTAAACGGACAGCTGAAGAACAAATACGGCGATGCCTTTATCCGTGGAAACAATGGTAACTAAATTTCTCATCACATTCGTTTTTCTCTTGATCTTCTGCTTTCTTCTTTGTATATTGTATACAAAAATTCATGTGTTTTCTTTTGTGTGCAGTTCTTTACATCAGTACAGTGAAGAGAACTTTGGCTGATGGAGCTTAAACCCATCATCGTAATCATCATCATCAATGGTCATCTTATAGCCACCATTGATGTTATCTTCTTTGACTTCATTTTATAATAGCCTTTGCACTTGAAGATTGACTTGTATCAATAATATTTGTTTTCTTCAATGGATTTTTTTTTTATAAGCATGATATCATTTATTTACGAAGTTTATTATTACCCAAGGTTAAAAAATGTGTTTCCCATTTAATATGAACAAGGGACTTCACTGATGTGTATGTTTATCATAAATAATACTTTACAAATAACCCAAAAACATATGAAACAAAATAAACAAGTGAGAGTGACTATGCTTGAGTCTGCAAAATCTTACTCCCTTCTTGTGAATCTCAGTTTAAGAGTTGGTTGATTTAATAATCAAGATTTCCCTTTCATATCCTGCAAAACAAACGAAACATAATGAAGATGGATATTTTTGTTTTAACTAAAGATTTTTATACAAATTAAAGAAGATGAAACATTTTTGTTACCAGGGGAGTTTAAATGCATCTTTCCACCATCCTTGTTTAGAACAGCTTGCAACTATTTTGTCGAGTCGAGTTATGATCTCAGGGAACATTGGTCTCAAACTTATTTCTGGATTCCAACATTCCTCAATCAACCTAAAGACGATCACAATTCTTGAGTTTTAAACCATCACATAACAATGGCTTTAGAACAGAATCTTTGAAATGCTTACGCTTTCAATTCCGGAGGGTAGCTCTTTGTTTTCGTCCTGATTACTGGTCGTTTTCCTTCTATGCATATCGATTCTGCAACTTCTTCAGGTGGTTTAGGATGAAAAACTGATACTCCTTCGGTCAACTTTCACATAGAAAACCCATAACAATTGCGCAGAGCTTTGAGATTGGGAGATTTAACCATCAAAAAGTGAAAGTTGTGTGTGTTAATATTACCTCATACAAAATGACACCAAACGAATGCACATCAACCCTTTTATCGAAGACTTGGTCTTTGTAAATTTCTGGTGCTGTATAGTAATCTGCAGTGTAAATGTAAGTATAAAGAATTTCAAGAACTAGTATTGTTGTAAAATATGAATCTGTTTCTTACTTGACTTATCGATATGAGCTTCGTGATTCTCTACTTTAACATTATCCTCTGAAACTTTGGACAACATTATCAAACCAAATCCACAGATCTTCACTTGTCCTCCTCTATCCAGCAAAATATTTCTGGCACCTTACAAAAACCTTTTCAATATTATCCAAACTGTTTTTTCGCTGATACCTAATTTGCACTTGGCTTATCTTACTTTGGCGTTAAATTGCAGTGGATGATTGGATCTGGTTTACACTCATGGAGGTAAGTCATGCCTCTGGCGACATCAAGAGCAAATCTCAGAGCTTTTGAAGGAGAAAGACGACCTTTCTTTTGGAGATAGAGACTTAAATCACCCTGAAAATTGAGATGATTAGAAAAACAAGATTGTTACATTTTTTATCCATGTTCGGGAGATGAAGTAAGAAACAAAAAAAAAACAATGCTTACCTTTGGATTATGCTCAACAACAATCATCATTGGAAGATTTTGAGTGACGGCTCCAACAAACTGAACAATATTTGGATGCCTAGCTTTTGCTAACAAAGTCAATTCCTGCGTGAATGCGCTCCTAGTCATATACAAAAAAACCATCTAAGATCATTTCACGTAGGATCAAGAGAATTTAAGAAGAAGAAAGGAGAATACGTACACGCGTTCTGGATGTGAATAACTATCTTTATCGAAGATTTTTACAGAAACTCTTGTGCCATTCCATTTACCAACTTGATAAGTTCCCTATACAAATAAGTGAAAACAATAAAACCACCAGAACAAGAGATTTAACATGGACAATTTCTGAGAAGCAAGAACCTTTGAGATGCCATCAGCTTTTCGGACTTGAAGCTCCAGTGGATTAAGCTCATACTCAGGAACTTCATTGGGATTCCCCACCTTCATAGGAGTCTTTTTGGTTTTCTGAAATGTTAGAAGATTCCGTAAGACCAATCATCTTCAAGAACATCAAAGAGAAATCTCTAGCTAAAAAGCAAAACACCATACCGGAACATTTGCACCTCGAGACTTCAAGAGATTATACACTTCAACATTCCCATAATACTTAGCATCAACAGCCGCCTGCAAAATTTCAAAATCAAAGATATTGCAGAAATCGGTTTAACCAAAAGAGAACCGATTAAACCGGACTGAACGATCGAATTGTGAGGGAGAGAAAATAACAGACCGTACTACCCCAACGATCACGAGCATCGATGTTAGCTCTCCGGCTAAGAAGAACCGTAACAACGTCGATATGACCTTCACAGGAGGCGATGTGAAGAGCCGTACGTCCATCGAGATCGATGCTATTAACATCGATTCCTTCGTCTAGTAACTCCTCGACGCCATGAACGTCTCCTGTACTCGCCATAAAGAGAAGCTGCATCGTGGAATCGAGATTCTCCGGTACAGCCATGCCTGGATTGCAGCTATGGGATTCAGGACTCCGTCTAATCGGATCTAGCGAAGATTGACGGCCGAAGCTGAATCTCATATTGTTACGACGTGGATCTAGAGATGATTGGCGAGTGAATTGTCGACTTAGTGATCTTCGCATTGATCCTGTAGAGAGTTGTCTCGAAATTCCACGCGTCAATTGCACGGTTACGTCCTCCATTGTTGTTGTTGATGATGAATTTCTTCTTCTTCAATCCAGATCAATCAAGGATCAAAACCACATTTCAAATCCCAAATTGATGAAAGATTGAAAGTTGAAAAGAAGAGGGACGCTCGTTGTTTAAATTTTTTTTTTTTTAATTTATTAATTATAATTGTTCTTCGTTAATGGCTAATCCTATAAATGACGTTGGAGCAGTAAAACGCGGGTAATCCTCAAATTCATCCTCATACATAATTAGATTAACTAATTTGAATTTTTTTTTATGATTAATTAGAGTGATTAATCACTGGGCAAAAAAGTAAAATACAAAGAAGACGATCTCTTAATACTTCAAAAGACCACGCGAAATTGCGGCGCGTCTTTTCCGTCGGCGGGAAGAATTTGCCAGCGGCAAGGTTCGAGATCCTCGGAAACGGGGCAGTATCCGGCGAGAGTGACTCTATCTCCGGTTGCAGCTACGGAGCCGAATTCAAAAACCGTGGCGCGATCGGGACGATGAACTTCAATGGCTCCGTTCATCCCTGGAGCTGGAGTTTCCGATTTCTGCGTCTGAATTATCTCCGGCTTTGATTTCTCGGACTGCGAAGCTTTGGAAGTTCCTGTGATCCACGATAGAATCCCCATGGCTACTCGAATCAGTTGATGCGTAAATTCTGAAGAATTAGGGCTTATCTTTTCCCCCTTTTCATGAAATTTTAGGCTTATCTTATTGGGCTTTAGAAATTGGGCTAGGCTTCACTTGAATTTTGAATAATACCCGAACTTTTTACGGTATATTTTTGGGCTGGTAAAATTGCCTATAATTACCTGACTTTTTTTGGGTCGAATGCGGGCCACAACAGTGGGATCCACTCCACTTACAACTCCACGGTATGTTGTCGTATCTAGGTGAAGAGCTACGGCAACATAGAAGCCCCTCAATTACCTCACTAAATTGTAATTTATCAAATTAAATTGAAATTCATTGAGTCTAATTTATTCAAAATTTACAAAAATTTGAATATATAAAAAATTTATATTAAGTTTCTTGAACCACATATAACCAAAACCAAATTTTAATTATCTGAATAGTTAATTAAAATTAGTTAAAATTTATATATTTTAAAGAGATGAATAATAACTATGTTTTAAATTTATAATATTAATTAAAATTAATTAATTATTTTTATTTTTACATTATTATTTTATTTAAAATCGAACCAAACCGGTATATAATTTATTTATGAATGGAAAAGTTTTAAAATACAAAAAGACCGAAAACCAAATAACCCGAACCAAACAAAAAAAGAGTTTATTATTGAACGTACCCATTTAAAAAAATCTTGAAAACCGAATAACCTAAACTGAATCGAATTGAATAATCAATCATCAATCCATAACACATTTCACTTTCTTTTAGTGAAACGTTACATCTATTGATGAAAATAGTATTTTATTAATAAAATAGAAAAAAGGTTTGAAAAAAGGGAAATGAAATTGTTGTTATTTCGAGCTTTCAATAACACTAGAGAAGACCCCCAAATTTCTATTTTATTCAATTTTAATGAGTTTACTTGATTTTTTTTTAATTTTTTCATTAATTTTCTTTTTATTCATTTCCATTTTCCATAGGATTGAAAGTTTTTTTTAAAATAATAGGATTAATTATGGAATAAGAGAACGAGTTCCCAAAACAAAAAATAAAATAAAAGAGTGTCTATATATATATATATATATATATATATATATATAT
>OVAU01001984.1:0-12573 GCA_900406315.1 Biscutella laevigata subsp. laevigata
GGTGAAGCAGTGTGAAAGACAGCATCACATCCATGGATTGCGTGTTCGAAAGAACCTTCTTCTAAAAGATTTGCTTTGAATAGTTTGAGTCTTTCTTTTGCACCGTCAAGTGCAAGAAGGTGATCTGTTTTCTTTTGATCGTCTGTACAAAAACACACATGTATATGTCAAAAAGTGCACTTCAAAAATAAGATGAATGCTTCTTTAGTTTTTCTTCTTCTTTAGTATTCAGAAACATCAGAAAAATTTCAATATCTCCAGACCCGATCCGAATCCAGAAAAATTCAAATCAAATCCAAAAGAGAGAACCTGGGTCTCGAACGGTGGCGTTAACTGTGTAACCACGTTGGAGCAAAAGCTTAACAATCCAAGAGGCTACGTAACCAGAAGCTCCGGTGACACAAACCACCTCCTTTCCTCCTCCACCACCATTCATTTTCTTGTCTCTTAAATTTGTATAATTTGAGTGGTCGGATTGAGTCATATAAATACACCATCTTTTATAGTTGCATATTTTACACGGAAACTCAATCTCTTTTTCAAAATTTTAAGGATCGTAATCTCCTCTCCACCTTTCAATTTGCAACAAATGTAATTTTCATTTTTTGTCTTTTATGAGAAAAGATACGGTTAANCATCTTTTATAGTTGCATATTTTACACGGAAACTCAATCTCTTTTTCAAAAATTTTAAGGATCGTAATCTCCTCTCCACCTTTCAATTTGCAACAAATGTAATTTTCATTTTTTTGTCTTTTATGAGAAAAGATACGGTTAACAAATTTACAAAATCTACAATCAATCCAAAATATGGAGCAAAATCTGTCAATATAGAATCTACTTCATTACATTATATGGAGTATCTTGGTGAAGTATGTTTTGTTCATTTTGTTGTAGTGTTTATTGTTAGCCCAAAAATAAGTCCATTTGATTGTTTATAAAATGCTTAGAAACTATACTAAATTGAAATATAATTCTATAACACACAATAATTATTTAAAAAGATTAATTGTGATCGNAATCTACTTCATTACATTATATGGAGTATCTTGGTGAAGTATTTTTTGTTCACTGGATTGTTCATACTTTTAATATAGTCCGATCCGAAAATATATATTTAGAGTCAGTTCAAATTATAACAAAATAAATTAAATATTTAGCTCTTAGGCTAAATTATATGTATCCTTTTTAAACTATGTTTTTGAACGATTTGGTTCAAAAACGTTATTAATTCATCGCAATAATAATCATTGCAAATTGCGAAAATTTTGAAATATTTTTTTTATTTCAAGTTAGTAACAATGATTTTATTTATCGTCCCAAATTCATTGCAAAACACATGTTTTGTAACAATTTATGGCCTTGCAAATAATCACTTCTGTTGTAGTGTTTAGCTTTAGCCCAAAATTAAGACTATTTGATTGTTTATAAAATGCTTAGACACTATATATATAATACACAGAAATATAAGTCTACAATACACAATACTTATTAGAGATTATAAAGATGTGACCAAAATCACAAAAGACATTTCTCCTTGAGGCTAACAATAGTGTCTCTAAGGCTTGTTTCAATAGGAGTAAACTCAACTCCTAAATTCTTCACTTTATCCACACAAACTTTGTATATCGTTTGATTCATCTCACTTTCTTCATAACACCTAAAACTTGCAAAAATCAAAACATGTTTTTGGAATATCTTCGTATATTCATGGACTCGAGATGATTAAAGTNACTTATTAGAGATTATAAAGATGTGACCAAAATCACAAAAGACATTTCTCCTTGAGGCTAACAATAGTGTCTCTAAGGCTTGTTTCAATAGGAGTAAACTCAACTCCTAAATTCTTCACTTTATCCACACAAACTTTGTATATCGTTTGATTCATCTCACTTTCTCCATAACACCTAAAACTTGCAAAAATCAAAACATGTTTTTGGAATATCTTTATATATTCATGGACTCGAGATGATTAAAGAGAACTCACATATCAGCAATAGACAGATCTGGAAATAACCGACGCAAGATCTCTCTAAGGTCTTGTACAGACATACTTGGACCATCAATGATGTATCTGCCATTAGCTGAAGGAGTCTCCAACGCTTTGATATGAGCTAAAGCAACATCTCTCACGTCCACGAACCTGTAGGATCTAAGATTGAAAGGATCCTTACCATTGATCATATCAACAATCCTCTCTACTGAAAAGTTAAGAGTTGGTTGCAAAAGTGGTCCGATTATGAATCCTGGATTCATCACAACCATGTCGATTTCGTTGTCTTTGGTGAATTGCCATGCTGCATTCTCTGCTAAAATCTTGGAGAGTGAATACCATAACTGAAGAGGGAAAAAGATAAGTGTTGGTAAAGATTCTGAAATCGATATGTTCACCTAACGGATCCTACAGAAGTGATGTCTCAGAAATGTTATTTTGGATTCGGATAAAGCCACCCGAGATTCGAAGTAGTACCCAAAATATTTGAAATTAAGCCTAAATATGTAATATTTATTACTATTTATTACTATTTTAAAATATTTGATATATTTTAATGTTTAATATTAATTTTTTAGTTTAAAATTTTCAGGTTTTTTAGCATTCCAAGTACTGAGTACTCAAACCCGAACAGGAAGGATTTGATAGTACTTCAATTTCCCCGAACCAAACAAAAAGCTTCACCGCGAAACCGGAAAGAATACTAACCGATCGTCCAACCCTATGAGTACACCAAAAAGAAGTAAAACAAAGCCAAGAACCTCTGTCTCAATGCATAAAGTTGGATCAGAGAAGTAAGTCTCGTCCACAACGTCTTCAGGACCCAAAGGAGGTTGATGAACAAGGACGGCAGACATGGACGATGTTAGAATGACCCTTTTGACAGAGGAAGCTTTTTTGCATGTATTCAGAACGTTCATTGTTCCCTTTACGGCTGGATCAATCAGCTCGCTCTGTTCAACCAAATCTTCTCTTTGAAACTCGTAAAAACCATAGAAGTATATATAACCTACTCATGTTAGTTCATTGTCGACAAACCTGAGGATCTGTGACGGTGAATGAAACTGGAGAAGCGGTATGGAAAACAGCATCACAACCTTCAATAGCTTGCTCGAAAGAGCCTTCTTCTACAAGATCTGCTTTGAACAATTTGAGTCTTTCTTTTTCACCCTCAAGTGCAAGAAGATGTTCTGTTTTCTTCGGATCCTCTAAAGAAAAAAATAAATGCATGTCAAAGACTCAAAGTAACAACATGTTTCAGTTTGAGTTAGACGAATAAATAGAGAGGGAGGAACAAACTTAAGTCTCGAACGGTGGCTTTGACAGTGTAGTTACGGAGGAGCAAAGGCTTAACAATCCAAGAAGCTATGTAACCGGAAGCTCCAGTGACACAGACCACTTTTCCTCCTCCTCCTACTCCTCCGTTCATCTTTGTTCTCTTTTATCTGATGATAAATTGTTGTTAATTTAGATGAAGACTCGACTCTTTTTAAACACAAGTTTAAGGATGTGAGTATCTAATAGTGTAGTGAGACGTGAGAAAACACGTTTCTTACATATTCTGGACCTTTTGTCATGTGGTGTACGTTTTATTTCACAGTTTGGTTCACTATAACAGTCCATAACCTTAAAATGCGAACAAAGTTGATCAGAAAAAATACGCAAGCTTCTTCATTTACAATAAATACAATGGATCATGGATTTCTGACTCAGTTTTGATGCATTTTTTTTGTTTGTAACCAAATACATAGCTAGTATCGAAGAGTTGTGTCCATATATGTCTTTGTAACGTTTGTTTTATCTTCCCCGTAATAGAAAACATCAAAAGAAAAAAAGTAACACATCTTTTACAAATATGATAAAAACTATGGTCTACGTGGCTTTTTCAATTAGTCTATGTGGCGTTTTCAACAAGTCTACGTGGCTTTCTATAATTCGAACGGTGATTTGCCGCGCTTCCAGTCACGAGTAACAACTGTATGCGTAGGTTAGCCAAAGGATTCGTTGCTTTAAAATTACAAAATAGCCGAAGCGCTAGCCTCGGTTACTCCGAACCAAAACATTTTAGCCAATTACCTTAAATGATCTCTCATCCGAACCCTAAACAAGATACGGACTCATTTTCTGTGTCTCTTCTCTTTCCTCCTATGGAGAACTCAAGAACTCGAACGAATCTGCAGATTGATACTTCTTTCTATCAAACCCAAAATTCTTAACTTCAAGCGGTTTGATTCAATTCCAGATTCGGCATCGTCGATTTTTCCTTTACTTTTTTTCTCGGTGGGGTCGGTGTTGAGCACTGACGGCGTTGCAGACTGGTGGGTCGCGAGAAAGTTTGGATTTTTAGGGTTTGGACTTTGAAGAGTTTTAAATAAAAAAAATTCTGTAAGAGTTTCAAAAATTTGAAAAATGTCACGTTTATTTTTGGCTGTATGTAAACAAGTTTCTTTGTCTCTTCTTGAGTAGTCACTATCGCTGTAGAGTTGTTAATGGCGGTAATTACAAGAAATTGAATGCCACGACATGTTTACATGATTTAATTCTTGTGGACATATTTCATTTCACATTCTTAATCATCCTTTTATGCGTGTTTTCTTACGAATTTAATTTCTCTGTTGTGTACAGGCTCACGTGATAGACATGAATAGATCCCTTTTATGTTTTTGAATTCGAGTTCTTTGGAGAATATATCTGTCTAGATCAAGGAACGGTGATCTCGATTCTTCAATCCAGAGATGCCAACTTCTGTTTGTCTAAGAGAAGATGATCCTCTGTTGAAAGATTTGAGTGAGAAGAAACAGAGTTTCAGGAGAAATGTGGTGTCTTTGGCCACTGAGTTAAAAGAAGCAAGGAGTCGTCTGGCACAACAGGAGCGTTCGTGCTCACAAGAAGCCATGTCGAGACAGGCAAGCAAGCTCTCATGATATTATCAGCTATCACCTTTTTTGTCTTTTTTTTGTTTGTTTGTTTTTGGATGTTGAAACTTTTGGTGAGTTGATCTGGTTGTCTTTCTACATGAGCAGGAAGCAGAGACAAGAGTTAAGAGAATGGAAGATGAAATGCTCGAACTTGATAAGGAATTAAACAAGAAAGTTGAGCAGATTCGTGCATCTGATGCTGCTACTCAGAAGGTTAGGATTGTTTCTTCCTCATTCTTTTAATCTTCTGTGTCTCTTGTCTGCTTGGTTTTGCTTGAGCACATAAATCTTCTAGTAGCATCGACTTCATTGATTGTTTCTAGTGAGCTGTCTTATGCCTTTCTTCAAAAATTGCTGTCCCTCCATTGTCCCTTGAACCTAACTTTGGTCTCATATCTGCCAAATCTCAGATCTTATGTCCTTTACCGATTTAACATATTTGTTCTCTTGGTTTTCTTGTGTAGTATGTGAAGGAATTGGGTGATATCAAGTCACAGCTAATAGAAACTCAGGCAACTGCAGAGGCAAGTAAGTTGTCGGCTGAATCAGCTCAGTCTCAATGTAGACTGCTTTCAAATCAGTTGCATGAGAGGACCAGTTCCTTGAAAGAGCATGAGGATCAAGTAACTAGACTTGGCGAACAGCTAGATAATCTACAAAAGGAGCTGCAAGCTAGAGAATCTTCACAGAAGCAGCTAAGAGATGAGGTTTTGAAAGTTGAAAGTGACATTATGCGGGCTGTATCAGTGGTCAGGACAAAGGAGAATTTCGAGGTTCAGAAAGTGCTAGATGAAGATTCTCCAAAGAATTTTGAAAGAATCAACAGACTTTTGACGGCCAAAGATGATGAAATAGCAAGATTGAGAGATGAGCTAAAGATTATATCGGCTCATTGGAGGTTTAAGACAAAGGAATTAGAAGATCAGGTAATCACAAACGCTTCAGCTTCTCTTATTTCTGTGATTTCCTTTTGGTTTTCTGCTTTAAAGCCGCTATGATTCTCAAGCAGGTGGAGAATCAGAGGAGAATTGACCAGGAGCTTAAGAAGAAGGTTCTGAAGTTAGAGTTTTGCCTCCGTGAAACACGCATCCAAAATCGAAAACTTCAAAAGGTAAATTCACTTGCTTATATGTGATAGTACTTTTTTGAATGTGGTACCAATTTAGCTCCTTTTCTGTGGTATGGTAGATGGGAGAGCGAAACGATGTGGCAATACAAGAGCTCAAGGAGCAATTAGCTACAAAAAAACAGCATGATGCTGATTCTTTTAGCAATCAAAACTTTTGGGACCAATCAGGTTTCAAGATTGTTGTCTCCATGTCGATGCTGATATTAGTTGCCTTTTCAAGGCGTTAAGGTAGCAGCGAAGTCATTGTAGGAACATATCAAAGTAGATAAACACAGTCGAAGTTTCTTCATAGACCTTATCCTACACCTCTTTGTTACAATGTCTGAATTTTCGATTTGGTCCTAAAGAGATATAATTTAAAGAGAAACAGTCGGAGGTTTTGTCTGTACAAAATAAGAACCTGAGCAATCCCGTTGAAAACAAATTTATAATGTCTTAGATTCCTAGCTTCTGCTTGTGATGATACTCTAAAAGAGCTTAAACTTATACTACTAATTCGGACTCCTATATATTCTACTAGTAATGAAATAGCACTGCGTGAAGAAGAATCAATGTTGTTACCAAGACATGACCAAAATGAATCTGCAGGTGTGTAGAGTCTGATGATGTTGGATTGTTCCCATTAGGTGAACCATCAAAACCGTAGCCTCCTGAGGATGGATTGTTTAGAGTATTTGATGTTGGATTCGCGGGGTTAAAAATAGCTGGAGGAGTTCCAACCCTTGAAGATAAATAGAGTAACATTTTCAGTTTACAAAACTCTGAAAAAGCTTCAAGACAGAAACAAGACTTGAAAGAAATGGTTTTTTACCCGATTATTCCACCTCCTGTTGGTATAATAGGTGTTGATGTAGGAGGAGGCTGGTTCACTGTTTGTGTCGATGGAGTTGGTGTTGTTGTTGTTGGTGTTGATGTCGAACCTGTCTGGTAAATGCAAGAACCAGTGCCTGTTTTGCAACAATCCAAGTCAAACAAAAGCATCTAACTAAAAGGAAAGAAAATGAAAGAGAGACAGTATTGATTCTGTCTTTGTCTCACTTACTAGGATTGGTGTTTACTACTGAAGCTGCACCTCCAAAATCGCAGCTCTGTGGAGATGGATTCTTCTGGTAATAGCTGTTGAAAGCAAACGAGGCATGATTCTGAAGACTTATAGGCGAATAACAACTGCCTCCTTGCTGTATCTGAGAGCAATCAGCTCCACCGATCCCACAAGCATAGTCAAGAGCCTGTTGTATTGAGATTTGANGGAAGCTGCACCTCCAAAATCGCAGCTCTGTGGAGATGGATTCTTCTGGTAATAGCTGTTGAAAGCAAACGAGGCATGATTCTGAAGACTTACAGGCGAATAACAACTGCCTCCTTGCTGTATCTGAGAGCAATCAGCTCCACCAATCCCACAAGCATAGTCAAGAGCCTGTTGTATTGAGATTTGAGAAGCTCCAGGCTTTGCAACGCACCAACTTTGACCTGGAAACGATGGAGTGTTTGAAACAACAGGCGGTGCAACCACAGGAACCGGAACTGGAACTGTTCCTCCTGAGGGTTGCGTTGGAGGATACTGAGTCACTGGGTTGGTCACAGGTGGTGTGAATGTAGTTGGACTTACTGTGGCTGGAGGATTAAGAGGAACTGTTGTGGTTGGATTAGTCGGTGTTATGGTCACCGGAGGAAATGTAGTAGCCGGTGGTGTAGTCGTGGGGTTTGTAGGGAAGACCATGGGTGGGTTTATGACATCATGATCTGTAATTGTTGAGGAACAGAGTGAGAAAATAGAAAGAAACAAGAAGGTGAAGAAGTAACTCTGTTTCGCCATCATAGCTTGAGATTGGTTTTGTATGTTTTTCTTCTTCTTCTTCCTTGAGTTTATAAGTGCAGAAGCAAAAACAAAAGCTTTGAGATTCTCTTGAGAAAATTGAGGGAGTAAAAAGAGAGAAGAAGCTGACTGTACTTTACATGCAAGTGACTAAGTAAGAAAAAAAAGTTGTTTGCTTTGCAATGAAGTCTTTTGGATTTGGCCTCACCAGTGACCAATCTCATCTGTTTAATATATAAATTTGTGCAAAGATCTAATCTTTTCTCTTATGTTAACAAAAAAGAAGAAGAAAAACCCAATTTTGTCAGATCCGTTTCAGACACAAGCATATGCATAAAGTTCTTCAAAGTTTTCAAAAAAGAAAGCTACAAATTGGTGCTCTTATCCAAAAAGGAAGAGACTGGTGCTACAGATTAAGATCATGAAATTAATTACTACAATGAATGATCTTTTGCTTAGCTCAGCAAAACCCACAAAGATTTTAAAAGAAATCTTCAAAGCGGAAAGAGATTGAAAAAAGCAAAGCCTAATAAAGCTTTCATTAGCTGTTTAATGGACTAATCTATTTTCCTAATTTTAAAGCAACTTTCTCATTTATCCTCTACATGTTTGAATGTTGTTACTATAATATAAATGTGTTATTTTATCGAGACTGTTGGGTACAACTTTGTTCTCGAGATAAGAAAATCTATTGATGCAAGTAGCAACAACCCATGTGGAATTGATAGATCTTGATACTTTCTTCTTAAAAGAATTCATGGGTTCAAAAAAGTATGTGTATAGACAAAAGCTACCATTTAAACAATTGTCAAATACAAAAACAACAGATAATAGATCCTTTGATAAACAATTTCAAAGCTAAAACTGCTGGTTTTAGTGGTTAGGCAAACAAATATACAAGAGACAGAGAGAGAGAGATTCTGGTCAATAAGTTATGGAGTCTATTACATTCTTCATGATATTTGGTCCATCAACATATCTGAGAAGAAAGGATCTGAAACAGCTTCTTTAGCTGATTCATACTTCTCCATCCGCTTCTTTAGTGATCGTAGTTCTCTTTCGTCTTTTGTAGATCGTTCCTAAAACATAGTCACACAAAAGAAAGGGTGTTAATTTGGTTTTTCTAAGTTAAGGGAACTAAAAATCAGGTACTTCTCCTGCAAACTTACATATGACTTCTTGGTCAATAAGAGATCCACGAGATAGATTAACCAGAGAACATTTGTTCGAGCAAAACTGTTGTTAGAAAGCAGAAGAAACAAAACATGGTGAATACTGAAACTAGTATATCATTTAGGCTATTTTGCTGCTCAGTGATCATCACATGTCTCATACTTCTTAGTATTCTTCTACTCTACTCTGCGTAAGAAACTAAAAGGACAATTTGGAAAAGCTACACTTACCTTCCTTCCCAGTAATCTTCAGTAACCGCTTTCATTTTTCTGTAAGTTTCTGACTGTATGATAATGTTGTTAAAGTTTAAGCAAGTATTCAATTCTCATTACTGTTAAGATAAAACTTGATTAATTTTCCTTACTTGTTTATCTCCTTTTGGTCCTTTGAAAAGATATGGATCAGATGTAAGGTCCAGAAAGAGTATCTTTTCACCTGTGCACATTAGCACCATGAAAATTGGTGGTTGAGCATTATATCGGACCTCATGGTTTACAATATTTCGCAGTATTGGGAACCAGAAACTAACCTGTGTTGATTCTTGAAAGAGTAAAGTCGATAATGGATATTTGTATTCCAAAAGTTTTGATGAAAACTTGTTTCCCTTCGAGAATAAAAGGCAGAGTGCTCGAGTTATTACGACTCAGAAGAATGTTTCCCCTGAAAAAAAAATAAAAAAAAAATAAAGAAGTTCAAGCGAGAGAACACTAGTAAGTAGTAAACTATAAGAAATTAGACACTGAATTTACCAGTGCAGGTCTCTGTGCTCGAACTCAAAAGCAGCTTCAGCAACAGCCAGGCCAGCCGTGACCTAATATGTGAACCACATGTAATTAACAGGGGAAAAGTATGATTTACTCAATATCTGTAAATGGGAAATATAGTCAATGACTTACTTGAACCAATAAGCTCCGTGCTTCATCAAAGTTCAAGAGGACGAAGCTTTCAAGGTCTTTGCCACCATGTTCCAGAACAAACATGACGTAACACTGGAAGCAAACACCACACAGCAATCTACAGATTGTACATCATCCTACGTAAACAAACCTTTTTAAAAATCTAACGGAGTGAAAAGAGTCTGACTTGTTTCTCCGGGAAATCAGGGTGATCATTCTCAGAGTCATGTTTTGCATCCCATTCTTCCCATGCTTTTATCAGGATAGGGTCATAGGGACCTTGACATACTTTTATACTGCAACAACATTATGAGAAAAGGTTCGTGAACAATGATGCACATAAGTTTGATAGAAGATCCTATTTATAACGCAAACCCAACAGAAATTTCCAGCTTATTTTAGTTCCTGAGAAGACGTACTCTTGAGTTTTTATGAACGTAGGGCACAAATTCTGAGCTTCAGTCTCACATTCTCTTAGTTGATTAAGAGTCCATGAGAGTGTCACTTCCTCAGCTAGTTCGTCAGCTCTCTGCAAATGAACACATAGTAAGATGTCATTTATCACATATAGAATTTTCTTTGATATACTGCAAGTACCTGCACAACATTGACCATATATTCCTTTACCAAAAAAAAAATATTGACCATATAGAGTGAGAATATGGATGCCTTTAACTACGCATCAATGCATTTTTAACGAAAAAAAGCTTATCTCAATTATAATCACTGTTATTCTCTAAACTGAATTTAACCTATACTTGCGCTTGCTAAGCATTTTCCATATTTTCTGTCATGCTAAAATGATCATTTGACCAACTAAGCTGAACTCTGAAACCATCATGTCGAGAAAAAGACCGGGGTAAGAAAAGTACCTTCTGTACTTCTCCATTAACCCTGAAGTCTCCATCAATTGGAACTATTTTACAGACACTAGAACCAGCCCGAAAAGCCTCCCCATATGTACCTTCACCAATCTTGACAATCCCCTCTGGTTCACTGCAATGGTTGAGTCATCATTACAATCTGATCAAATAAAACCTAATGAGATAATAACAGTACATTGCATTTCTTAATCGCGGTTTTACCAAAGAGTCAACCACAGAACATTCCCAACTAACACACCTAAGCACTAGTCAAACACCCAACGCTAGAACATAAAAGATCATCACTAGATCCATACCAGAAGTTAGAGAATGCTTCCATGAATTTTAATGGTTGCGTCTGTCCACAGGCGGACAATAGATCAAGAAATGACTTCTCAAAACCGAGATGAGTAGAGACCATATCAGATGCCAAAGACAGTCGCTTCAGCTCATCTTCAAGGTCGATTTCTTCCATCTTGATTTTTCTTACAGGCACATCTTCGGCAGCTAAGCTGTGATCGCAGCTCGGGATGAGCCCGAAAGGTGAAATGTTACCAGGAGAAGACTTTTCTGGGGTTTTGAGAGCCAAAGAATCAAATGCGTCATCATCATCATATATTGGCTCCAGGCGTGTGGTTGAGTTATCAAATATCTTAGAGAGTGTGCTCGAAGGACCACAAGCACGATTTAAATTCTTCGAGATCAGCCATTTTTTTAATCTTGTGGACACATGTGGCATCTCAGGAACAACTTGTTCACCCATGACCCATGTAGTAGAATGCTTGGGAGAGGGACTCTCTTCTAGAAGTTCAAAAGCATCAACTTCATGAAAGTATTCCTTCTCTTTCTTGAAGTCTGGAGCTTTAACAATATTTCCCTGAGCGTTTGAAAAGTAAATGCTTTTATATAATCTCCAATATAAAATTAGAGTCTGAAGAAAGGAGAAAACACAATTTGAGGATTTTCTAGGAGACAATGAGAATCCAGAGGCAGGAATGTTTGCTCAGAGAACTCAAGTCTCGACATAAAAAACCAAGTAAGCCACTGATCAAGATAGATACACAGAGCATACCTTNGTTTGAAAAGTAAATGCTTTTATATCATCTCCACTATAAAATTAGAGTCTGAAGAAAGGAGAAAACACAATTTGAGGATTTTCTAGGAGCCAATGAGAATCCAGAGGCAGGAATGTTTGTTCAGAGAACTCAAGTCTCGACATAAAAAAACAAGTAAGCCACTGATCAAGATAGATACACAGAGCATACCTTTGGAATAGCAGGTTTTTTTCTCCTGGCTGGAATCTTCTGATTCTGATTGTTGACACCAGCAACAACCGCAATACTCTCCCTCCCTCTGTCACCAGCACCAAAAGTAAGATACGAGTCACTTCGTGCACAGTTTACTAAAGAAATGGGCGGCACTTCTTTGACATTTCAACAAACAAGAGGTGTGCAGTAAAAAGGGTTATGCTCAGAATGCACACCTGGTGGAAAGGGAACGAGTCCAGCTATCTCTCTTGGGTGCATTGATCAAACTAGTACGAGGGCCTTTCAACGACCATACCCTATTTCTCATATTTAAAACCCAAATAAGAGATTCTCAGATACAGAGCAAAATTAACCACATTCATTTACCAGAAGCAGAAAAACACAAGAAAGGGTTTTGAAAATTACAAAGCTGGAGCTTCAGAAGAGTTCTCAGGTTTCTTTCTTCTCTGATATACGGCTTCAAACTTAGGTATATCTCCGCCTCCTCCGTCCGATTTCATGATCTCAGACCAAGGATC
>OVAU01001985.1:0-13262 GCA_900406315.1 Biscutella laevigata subsp. laevigata
CTCTCTCTCACTCATCTTTGCTTTGCAAACGACATCCTTGTTTTTGCTGATGGTCGGCGAAATTCCATCCAGGGTATTGTGGAGGTTTTGAGCACTTTGTTGGGATCTCTGGGCTCAGACTCAGCTTGGAGAATACTACTCTCTATCTTACTGGTGTCTCCTCTTCTGCTCGTGCCCAAATTGGTTCGCTTTTCCCTTATGTGCTCGTTGAGCTTCATGTGAGGTACCTTGGTCTTCCCCTTACTTCCACGAAGCTCTCCATTCGGGATTGTGCTCCTCTCTTGGATAAGATTAGAAGCAGGATTCAAAAGTTGGTCTTCTCGCATGCTTTCGCTTGCTGGCTGCTTGCTGGCTGCTTGGAGCTTATCTCCTCGGTTCTCTCTGGGATCATTCAGTTCTGGTGCTCAGCTTTCCATCTTCCGATACGTTGCCTTGTTGAGGTGGATCGCCTTTGCTTAGCTTTCCTTTGGCCGGGGCCTAGTCTGAGCGCTTCTAAGGTCAAGGTTGCTGGGACAGATGTTTGCAGGCACCATCAGGAAGGGGGTGTGGGCCTTCGGTCTCTTCGAGATGTCAATACGGTCTTCGGTCTCAGACTTGTTTGGCACATGTTGTCTTCTGCTCCTTCCCTTTAGGTGAACTGGATCAAGCGCTTCATGATTAGGGCCGATTCTTTTTGGACAGCTAAATCGGGCACTGACTCGTGGATGTGGCACAAGCTGCTGAAGCTTCGGCCTCTTGCGATTCAGTTCACTCGGTGGGACATTGGCTCGGGTTCTTCTATCTTATTCTGGTATGATCCTGGTCTGATTTGAGCCCTCTTCATCTCCTGACTGGAGAGGGTGGTGCTATTGCCTTGGGTATTCCTTTTCGATCCTCCATTCAGACTACTCTCGTTCGTCCTCGTTGGTCTATGACTCAGTCTTCTCAGCGATCTCCGGTCCTTCGTCTGATTGAGAACGCCCTCATATCTCTCTCAACTTCAGCTTGACCATCCACCGACATCCTTCTTTGGCAGCAATCCCAACAGCAATTTGGACATCAGTTTAGTGCTAAGCACACATGGGCTTCCATTCGCCTCCCGGGCACTCGTGTGGCATGACATCCTGCCATCTGATTCTCTTGAGCAATCCCCAAGCATGCATTCATTTCTTGATTGGCTGCTCGGGACAGACTTGCCACTTCCATTCGCACATCGGCTTGGTCCACCGATGTTTCCTCTCTTTGCACATTTGGTTGCCCTTATGATGAGACTCGTGATCACCTATTCTTTGCTTGTTCTTATTCTTTACAGATTTGGTCTCAGCTTGCTACGACTCTGCTAGGGAACCTCTTCTCCACGAGCTGGGGTGATCTTCTGCCTAGGCTCTCCTTAGGTTACTCTACTCCGGATATGACCTTCCTTTCTCGCATCACCTTTCATGCAGCCATCTACTTCATTTGGCAAGAGAGGAACGCCAGACTTCACGGCGGTTCCTCTATCATCCCCACTCAGCTGGCCAGACAAATCTCCACTCTGATTCGGCAAAAGATTCTTTCTTTGGGGTAGAACCGCAAGGATAGTCTTCTCCAGCTTTGGTTCTCTACCAGATTTTCAGGCAACAGAGGGCCTAGGGGATAGTTGTGATCTTTTCCTTAGTCAGGTTTTATCCCACTGAATTTTCTTGATTAAGGTTTTTACCGAGGCTTCTGTCACATAGTCCCCCCTTCATTTCCCCTATGTTGCTTCCCACCCCCTCCAGGGCTCCCTTCCCCCCTCCTTCATTCGACTTCTTTCTTCGTTTACCTTGACAGATTGTACCTCATCTTTTGCATCTTTCTTCTTTCTGTTTTTTGGTCTTTTATGAGGTTTGGGCCACCTACTCCTTGTATAAACTGTCTTTTTTTGTTGGTTAATATATTTTACGTTTCAACAAAAAAAAAAAGCAAATTGACCGAGGAACTTGCTATATTGCTTTTGAATTTAGTGGTCGATGTAGAAATTATTTTAATGAATTTAAGAAATATCAATATACAAAATAAAAGGAAAAAGAAAAGGTTAAATGAAGATTTAAACTATGTTCGAGGGTTTGTGTTTGAAAAGACCCGTCCCGGACTCTAAGTCCGCGAAGGTATTCTCACAGCCAATCTACTTAGCCATTAAACCCGTTTTTAGCTTTAGTTTGATTTTACTTCGTTTCTTTCGGAGTTCTTAGATAATACATAGTCAAGCGACGAAATAAGATAAACTGATTTTTTTATTTATGAACAAAAGATTTGATACAATGATTGTTTGCACTATAGGCTATTACAAAGTTCGATCCTAATATCAGTCTATCTTCATCACCCATCTTCCTTGACTTCGGGACATCACTCGACCAAACCCTATCCACGATCACTTTCGTTTCCTGAAAACATCGAGTAAACATAAGTAATCCAAGATAACTTAGTGAGTGTGGTTTCGGTTCATACAGATTTATGAATGGGTTCGTTCTACGTTTTAACCCAGTTTTCCCTAAACCTATGGACTTACGAGTCCTTAGCCAAATCAGAACACGGCCGATCCGCCCTTTTCTCTTTGTGACTCGGCCTCGGTCTAAACTATCTTTCACAGTCGATCTATTCGATCAATCCGCTAGATCAGTCAAGCCTTTGCTTTGACGCCTTTTCCAGTTCGCACTCGGAGTCGCTTTGAGAGCACTTAAGGCCGGCTTTGACTTCAACACCTTGGTCATTGCGTTCAATCCATCCGATCGAGATCACTACTAGTCAAGGGACACAACCAATACTAATAAAGATTGGATCCAACCCATTGGTTCATTACGCCTATGGGTTCTTTCGCGGTTCATTCGGTTTAAAGATTGAATTACACTCGATCTTCGCTACATCTCTTCTCGGAAAATATTTCCTTTTTCCCATTTGGTCCAGCCACTCTGGCCCGAGACTTAGTCTTGTGCAACCCGTTTGATCCGATTTCTCAGACTAGCCTGAGGCTTAAGTCACTAGATCGGTGAGTTTGCGAAACCCGACCCAGTGTAAGAGAAATGATGCACGCTTGGACACTTAGTCTCAGAATCGATCAATTCAACCAATCGGTCACGCTAAGGCCTAGTTGTTCCATCACTCACCCTTGAGACGCGATCATCATTGGCATGGGCCTTGCCCTTTTCATTGTTCGCTGAGGATTCTTTCCTCTACGACCCTTACTCGTTTTGATATTTTGTTCTCGATTTGCCTTGTGTTTCGATGTATTTGATGTGTTTGTCGTGAGTTTCTCCCCAAGGGAAATCAATACCAAAACCAGTCTGAAGACTTATTATGTATAGGGTTTGATTACTCCTTCTTTCAAGTCGAAAGGTTGCCTTTGGATCAAGCGAACGGATGCGTCCCTTTCTTCGTGTCCCTTATTTGCAACCATTCGGTCACTCGTAACCCTTCGGCCCCGAGATCCCACTCAACTTTCAAACCTTTCCCAAGCTAACTTTAGTTGATCGAACAACTAGTTCAACTAGTCTAGATTGGCCTTTCAGCTGAGCCTAGCTAGCATCACTTGACTGAACTTCGATCTAGCTCGTTCTAGCTCGATCTTCGGTTTATCCCTTTGATCTAGATTTTCTTTCGAATCCTTGATCCTAGATCAGCTTGTAGACGCGTTGTTCTGTTGCCTAGGGTGGGTAAGACGCGCCCAATAATCCAGCCAAGCCAATCCCTCGGTTCCTCTATACACCCAAGAGTACCTACCCCCTATAGAGGTTTAATGACATTTCTCAATCTGCCATGAGTATACATTACCCATGTCTGAGTAGTCACTAAGTCATTTATTTTGAATGACTTAATAAATTTTCTTGGATTTTCAACCAAGTGATCGGCCATTTTGGCTATCACTCGATCACAGTTCATTATATGCGTTTTCAGTCCGATCCGAGCTTGGATAACTCGATCAAAACCGCACCTTCTCGGCTAAGTCTCGATCAGTCCATCTTTCCTCGAATCAAACTGGTTTTCCCCAGACTTTTCCTTGATTTTAGGCTAAGTCTTAGTCCGAGTTCGGACTTGGCCCATTCCATCGGTCTTACCGAGAATCGGGGACATGACAATGTTGTCCGCATCCAATTAATTTGGATAATATGATCATGTTCTTTTGGCGATAGCTAGTGATAGCGATAGGTTTATGTTCGTTTGGTTATCGCTGGACCAGCGATTATCGCTAGCGATCAGTGATTGAATTTTTTGATCGCTCGATTTTTCAACGATTCAAAATTTCGATCGTTGATCGCTATCATTAGCGAATGCGAAACGAAGAAAACCAGCGATTTTTCTATTTTTTATTAAAAAATAATTATTTATTAAACCTAAAAATTTAAAATAAAATTAATTAAAATTAAAACGAAAAATTAATTAAATTAATATTAAATTTAAGCTAAAATTAATATTAAAATTAAAATTAACATTAACATTAAATGTAAAATTAAAATTAGAATTAAAATTAAAATTATAATTATAATTAAAATTAAAACTAATGGTAAAGTTAAAATTTAAATTTAAATTAAAACTATAACTAAAATTAATATCAAAACTAAAAGTAAAATTAAAATTAAAATTAAAATTAAAAGTAAAACTGAGATTAACTTAAAATTAAAATAAAATTAAAATTAATAGTAAATAGTGTGATCATTATCGCTAGTGATAGTCAAACGAACAACTTAGAAATTAATCGTTGAATGTTATCGCTGGCGATAGCCTATCGAACAAAAATGAAAATTGATGATCGCTATCACCAATCGTTATCGCTAGTGATAGTCAAACAAACAATTTAGCGATTAATTGTTGAATGCTATCGCTAACGATAACTAAATGAACAAAAACGAAAATCGATTATCTTATAGCGAAACGAACTTATATGTCTAATATATATTTTTTTATTTTTATATACACTCAACAAAGTAGTGAAACCTAACTTTATCCGCATGCAATAACGGTCTTACTCTATTTGGATAACAAATTGTCAAAAACTAAAACTACAATTGACGTCGGTGATTTACAACTATCGTAGGTTTGCGACTATGCGATTTGGGGAATTTTATTCTTAGGCAACTCGTTTCACTCGTTTTCAATCTACCGCCGTCGTTCTCAACTTCCTCACCCTTATTCTCAATCTTCGTCGTCGCTGTTCTCTATGTCTATCGAAGTGTTGATCTCGACCTCTATTTTTCTCTTTGAGAATTATTGTTCCCTATTTAAAATTGAAAACTCATTTCGATTTTCAAACCTATTTCCAACTTAAAAATAACCAATTTCGATTTTGTGCATATACGTCTACAGTGGCCATGTGAGCTTTATTAGGAACTAGGAAGTTTGAAACATCTATAACTTTGTATATTCTACGGATTTAAATATTATTACATATGAATGTTTCTTTTAAATTTATATGAACATATTTATATTAAATTATTTATTTAAATCAGATATTTCTTTTTTAAAGCTTCTTTTTAACTTTACATAATCCAATAACAGACCCAAAGAAATAAATTATAAAGAAAAGGCCCATAACCTTAACCTTAATTTTGCAATCTATCTTCCGTCACTCCCGAGCCATTTTCTCCAGTGCCCTTTTTCTCTTCCTCAAATCTTCTATATCCTCTCTTAATCTCTTATGCCGTTTTTTAATAAAAAGTTTTTGATTAAAACCCAACCCCCAAACTAAACCCTCTACCCCTTTAAAACTAAACTCTAAACTTGGATTAGTGAACTCATAAGAAAATCTTTACCTTCTATACCCTTAAAATTCGAAAAAATATATTTTAAAATTGTTTTTTATCGTATTTTGATGATTTTTGCGAAAATATTTTAAAACAGTTCTTCGATTTTTTAAATATTTTAATAAAATGCGTTAAATTAAAGAAAAAATATTCGCGGAAGCAGTTTAAAAAAATAATTTTTTTACAGCATATAAAATTAAAAGATCAAAGTGGAGACAATAGAGATTGAGGAGTGAGAAATAGGGTTTTTGGAGGAGATAACTCGTCACTCCCTCCCTCCACCACCAATGAGAAAAATGGATCCGATGCCAGAGCTCTGGGGACTACTTAGACTGGGCTTGCTCTGGTTACTCGGCGGAGGCAGGACACCTTTCTATGAAGTGAAGCCACCGCCGTTCGCTCCCAATGCCGACCAGTGATGAAAGACGTCGAGGAGGAAGTCACACTCGCAAAAGACCGAAAACTTGGACCTCTCTGGCGGTTCCGCGGCGAGGCGATCACCAGACGACGAGACTCATCACCGGTAGGAGAGCTTCGACTTGAGAAACTAAAGAAGCCGAGACCTCGTCGTCGAGGCCTCCTTAGATCCGGCGAAGAAATCACTATGTGGCAGCCTGGCGGGCAAGGGGAGCACCGTTCAGAACCAAATCCATGCAATGAAAGTGGAAGGACGACTTATCAGTAACAACGCGGGGATCCCACTGGCGGGTGAGATCGGGAAATCGCCGGCCAAAGGCTGAGGAATTGGAAACTGCGCCGCACCGCGCGAAGGAGAAACCCTCTCTGCCCGGAGCTGTGAAGCGGAAGCAACTCCAAGCGCTTTCGCGAGAGTGCGTCTCTGACTACGGCGAGCTTAGGAGGGGACCGACGTGGCGAGATCTGGTCGGAGCATGCAGTTGTGTTCAGGAACGGCCGCACTAAGGTCTCCTCCTCTCTTTCACCCTCTAAAACCCTAACACCAAAGAGAGAGTTTAAAAAGAGAAACGAAAATCAGAGAGAGTATTCTGAACATTTTCTTATTTAAACCAATTATAACCAGGGACAGATATAGAAATATAATTTAGAGTGGTCCAAATCTGAATTAATTATTTTAGGGGAGTCAAATAAGCAAAACTTTACATAACTAAATTAATTTATTACAAAAATGCCTTAAAATTGATAATTTTTTAAAAATCCAGGTAGGTCAGGACCACCCTTCTGAACCACAGGTTATAAGAAGTTACTCCCCCTGTCCCATAATATAAGATTTTCTAGAGTTTTTATTTTATTCCAAAATATAAAATTTTCTCAAATAATTAATGCAAATTGGTTACTAAAACAATAAATAATATTAAATGTTAAGTTGACTATGGATTAGAAAACCAATTGCATGTCTAGTAAACCATTTATTTTAAATTATTTTAATCACTTCATTAATGATTGCTTTATATAAAATATAAACTTCTTAATATGCGTGTATTTGGTTAGAAAATTATATTATGGGATAGAGAGGGTATAAAAATATTTGTTCTTAGAAGCTCGTGAGTGCTGGTTAAATGCTGGTTAGGCTTTTTTTTTCTGTTCTCAATGTTTTTTTCACTGATAAATTATAAGTTGTTATTATAATTTAGCAACCTTTTTCTATTTTATGATAAGAATGTGTGTTTTCCAAAAAAAAAATATTGGTTTGAAAAACAAGAGACTTTCACTTTTACACTGACAAACCTCTTTTTCTCAATACAAAAATAACTAAACCAAACCAAACATAATTGAATTTGAATTTAACTTAGCATATAAATATTGTCTAGTTTCTTACTTATTAAAATATTTCAATAGTTTCACATTTGTCCGAAGTAACCAAAGAGAAGTATAGGCATTTATAAATTGCTGCCACAAAAGCGGCAATTATCTGCAAGAACATGTGACTATATTAATACATGAATACTTCTCTTCTTTTTTTTTTTTGTCCCATACATACAAATACAAATACAATATGAGGGACTCGATTCCGGGTGGTAACACAACGACCACATATACTTCTCTTTTGTTTCAATTTTTACGACAATTATTTGGAACTAATCATAATGTATTTACAAATACTAGGAAGTCATACTTGTTTCTCTAGTTTTTTAAATTAATTAATTCCATCTTACCCATCTTTTACTAATACAGATCAGGAGTATTGTGGTTATTTGTTTTCTTAACAACAATTCATAATTCATAGTTTTCTAATGGTTATTTTAACATTCAGAATTGAAATGTTTGCCATTTTGTTTTGTCACGGGTCATATTAAGTGATCTTCTGAAAAATGTTTCCAACTTTTGTAATCATAAATGTGAACAATTCAAAAATATACATTCCATTTATTGGCTTTGAAATTTAAAAGGTCCCTCTTCTTTTTATTGGCATAATGCTAAGCATTTAATAAGGTCAAACGTATATTCAATTTTTCGAAAAAAAAAAACGTATATTCATTTTCTTTTCAATTTCAAGTTTATAGAGATCAGATTTTTTTTTTTTTTTTGTTCTGACTCAATTCTAATCATTTCAGGTTCGAGGGTATCAAAATACATTCATATATTTCTATGTTTGATTTGGGTATTTTCAATCGGAAATATTAAAAAAGTAATAAAAATATTAAGAAATCAATTATTTAAATCATATTCATTAAAATATCACAAAATATTAAAATAAACATTTAACTGTGATATTTTTAATGAAATGAACCTGACAAATATTTTTGTCATGTGTAATTTAGATTTCGGATTCGATTCCAATTTTTACTCGAACCTAAAATATCTTACGAGTAGAATTTGTTCGAATAATTTAAAATTTTAATTCAGATTCATATTAATACTTTGGGTTGAGTTCATATCTGGATCTTGAATTCGAAATTCCCATCTCTTTCAAATATAAAACCCACGCTCAAAAGTTTATTCTGGTTATGGAAACACGGTACGAATTAATTTCTTAATTTAATATATGGGAATTGATTAGACGTAATTTTAGATGAAGCTATCTTATTCCGTAAGCCTATAATGAAACTAGCATAGTGAAGATTAATGATAAACCTTGCGCTAGTCGACAGTCAACACAAATATTAATTAACTCTAATTAATGACCCTTAAGAAATTGTACTCGATTGATTTGTTACGATACTAAAAACTAAGAGGTCGTCCTCGGACGATAAATGATCCAATAAATGTTAACCAAATTTTGTCCACGAATGTGGAGAAACTAAACAAAAAGTGCCATTGAAATTAGATTTTCTAAAATAGGAAATATTGATTACGCGACGCAATTAGATAGTACGGACAGTACGATGTCTTTTCTTGTTTGGGCAATTGAAAGTTTCAAAATACAATTTTATATAGTACAAAGTATCATTTATTTTATACTCTCTCCTATTATATAGAATTTTTTAGGATTTTAATTTTTCCCAAAATATTAAATTTTCACAATTATCAATGTAACTTTTAAATGTTTTTAGTTTAATACTAATAATTAATAACAACTTGTACTCATTCAAATAGATTAAAAAACTTTCGTAAACAAGTATTTATTATTTTATTTTGAGTTATTACTTATGTTTAATATCTTTAATGAATTGATTTGTGTAATAAATAATTTAAATGTGTGTAATAACCTAAAAAATTCTATATTTTAGGATAGAATGAATATTTAAATAGTCGGAATTCAAATTATAGTTATAAAACCTATAACACGACAACAACAAAAAACCTATTATTGTTAGGTAATTTCTATCAATATCCAAATTAACCAAAATATTTTGGGAAAATTGTCAAACAAAACTTGAATTTTCAATTTTTGGATGTTTAAGTCATGAACTTCGACATATCTAATATAACCATCAAAGTTATGTTGACTTTAAAATGTAATCCTGAACTTTTGTTGATTGTGTTGATTTAGTCTGTCTTTAAGTGACTTAACATAATTGATTAATAGCGTTTTAATTTTAATATGTCTCTTAATCGAAACTGTGTTGTTTTGGCCATACTAATTACCCAAAAAAATCGTACAAACCCCTAAATTCTACGTTAAATCGACCAAAACTTACCCTAAAATTGTAAAATCCCCAGTTTTACCCTAGATCGATTCTCGCCAAAACGAGAAGAAGAAGATTGATTCTCACGAAGAAGAAGATCGATGTTACCAACAACAAGTAACAAACTTCCAATTCGGAGGGTTCCCGTTCGATGGGGCAAAACAGTCGGACCCGAGGAGGATGTTGATGCTCGCCTTGAAGATGTTGAAACTCCGGTGTCGGTTCACGGAGGCGTTCGAACTCGCGTCAGAGGTCTCGAAGGAGTGCGAGGTCGAGGAGGGCGAGTCAAAGTGCGAGGTCGAGTAAGCGGATATGTTCGAGGACGTGGCGTCCGAGTTCGAGGAGGTCGTTCCGCACGCGACATAGGCGGAGCTGATGCTGTTACCGGAGTTGTTGATGATACCAGAGTTGTTGCTGAAGACGACAGAGGTGGAGCTAATGCTGAAAACAACATAGGCGGAGGTATCACTGGAGGTGTTACCAATATCGAAGATGATGATGATGTTGAATATGGTAGAGGTGAAGTAGAGGGTGATGCTAAAGCTGGTATCAGAGCTAGCTGAGACACATGTAAAATAACAGTGTTATTTGTATTTGGTTGAATTTGTGCCTGTTGCATTTATCTATGTTGCATTTCTTTGTTGCTTGTCCTCATATGTAATGTTGTGTCTATTTTGTTTATATTTGTCTCTATTATTTGTTTATGTTGTCTCTATTGCTTATGTTTGTCTCTATTATTTGTTCATGTTGTCTTTATTGTTTATGTTTGTCTTTGGTTCATATTGACTAACTAATTGTTACATTGTCTCTGTTGTATTGTGATTAACTAATTATTATCTTAAATTGCCGAAGAATTTGTAGAGGGAATGACTGCTACTAATGACACTCATGATGAGCTTGCACTTGTACTTGGAAATGACTGTGAGGTGTTTCTTGACGAAGATTAATGTCAAAAAAGCGTGCAAAAATTTGGTAGAACACTTTAGAACAACATGGGGAATGATGAATGTCGGAGTGATGAAGACATCGATGATGATATATGGGATAATGAGCGGATTCCCGATCCTTTCTCTTCTGATTTCGAGAAAGACGACGAGGGACGTGAGAGAAGGCGTGAAAAGCGAAGACATAATGACGATCCAAATGAGTTAACGTTGGGGAAAATGTTCAAATGTCCAGAAGATTTCAAAATGAATGTCTTAGGGTATTCTTTTAAAACTCGGTGTGATGTGAAGCTCTACAAGTCACATGCTTCAAAGATAGGTGTGAAGTGTAACAACAACGATTGTCCTTGGAGACTGTATTACTCTTATGAGAAGAGGAGACATAAGATGCAAGTAAAGATAGTGGCAGATCTAGAAATATATTTCAAGAGGTCAAAATCAAAATTTTAACATTTTATTTGGGTCAATTTAATTGTATTTTCTTTTTTTAAATAGCTTGAAAAATGTAAAAAAAAAATTTACCTAGGGCAGGTGACATCCCTCGCCGTCACCTGCCTCCACCACTGAGTAAATGTGTATGTGAACCGAACACTTTGACTTCCCTGCAGAGAACGGAGTCAGAAACTTTGTTTAGGGCTTTCTTCATGATTAATTCTTAATGCAATGACAACTTAAATAATTTGAGTGAGTCTTTTAATAGAACCATTCGTCAAGCAAGGAGATTACCTTTGTTAGACTTGTTGGAGGAGATTAGGCGACAGTGTATGATGCAGAACGCAAAGAGATCAATAATTGCATAAAGATTGAAGACCAAACTCACTAGAAGATCTCATGCAGAAATAGAGAAGATGATAGCAAGGGCACAACATTCCATCATACACATGTACACATGGTCATGAATGATTTGCATGAGGTTCAATTCAATAGTGTTCATATCGTGTCGATATGAACACAAAGACATGCGGTTCTAGGAAGTGGCAGATGGTTGGTATATTGTATGTTCATGCTGCAAGTGTCATTATACAGAAGAAACAATATGTTGAAGTCTGGGTGAATTTATACTACACAACAACAATGTGACAAGTGGCATACAAGTACGATATTAAGCCTATCCAAGGCAAGCCGTTGTGGCCTAGATTAAATAGGTTATCCGTCTTGCCACCGCCTTGGAGGAACGAAAATCTCAATAAGCCAAACAACTATACAAGGGAGAGACGAAAATATGCGACTTCATTAAGTACAACCAAGCTATCAAGGGCACAAAGAGTTATGACATGCTCAAACTGTTATGACATACTCAAACTGTTTAAAGAAGACCATAACAAGCAAGGTTGTAAGAATCTCAAAGTTGTGCCTCCTCCAAAGAAACTAAGGAGTAATCCAAGAAAGTATCATGTTTGATCACTCTTGTATCTCTTTTGTATTTGGTTTCATTGCTCTTTTTACTGTTTTTAACTGCTTCTTGGACATTGGCATCTGGTTTTTGGACATTTTGACAGCCTGTTTGTTTTACAGGTTTTATCTTGTTTTACTCATGAAACACACTTTCTTTATCTCTGGCTTTTTGTTGCTTTTGTCTCTGTCCTCAATTCTTGTTTTTACTTGTTTGATTATGTTAGAGTTACAAGATGGTCAAAGTTTACTGATAAAGCGATATTTAACTTCTCCTTATTGATTAAACAGAGGACTAATACCTACTTTATGATCAAATGTAGTATAGTGGTTTGGATACGAGTATCCGGGAAATATCGAACCAATTCCGGAAATTCGTTTACACACAACTTCTATAGATAGATATGTTAAGTCTAGGTTGATAATAGAGTTTGTTTGTCACTAACAAGTCTATTGAACTAATGAGAGAGGCAAAAGATAAAGTCAAGCAAAAGACAATTAAAACGATTAAGGAGATGATTATAAAGGAAACCTAGCGGGTGGGCCTAGGTAATCGACTCGGGTGTTTCAATCCTCTAGTATGCTACTCATTAACAACCTTTAAATGCTTACCCTTGATCTAGAAGCTATCCGATATAGATAAGTCCAATCCCTTGGTAAATATCTTTTACCAAAACATACAAATATCAATCCCTTGACTAAATGCATGAATTAGCGGGATTAATAGAGAAATTCTTTGCTGACGAACTGTCCCTGGTTGTGCAGGTCGGGACATATTCCGGGATGCCTTGCACGTTTGGATTTTAAGGACCATCCCGATCCGGGTTTGGCCGGGACGGCTACTCCAGGATGGTTGCTGAAATTTGAGCCGTAAGAATTGTCCCGGGCTGGACAAGCCGGGACCTTGGCCGGGATTCTTTGCTCGTCTGTGTAGAGGTAGTGGCCCGGTCCGGGTGTGGCCGGGACTCTTTGATGCTCTATCCGGGACGCTTTGCTAGACAAGGCTTTGGTAAGGTTGATTCTTCAAGCAATCCTCCTTTTTACACGGATTCCATCTTTGGTTGCTTCACACCTGATATATGCAACTGCAAAGCAAAATAACCTAGAAAGACTATAAATGCAAGCCAAAACCGAATGAAAACAAG
>OVAU01001986.1:0-13413 GCA_900406315.1 Biscutella laevigata subsp. laevigata
CACTAGGCTTCAATTCGGATGGTTGCACCAAGGAGCCTTTTTCAAATGGACTCATAGCCTTTGGGAGGAACGCTCCTTGGCTTACCCTTTTTAGTCTTTTTGCTCTTTCTGTTTTAGGGCTCCTTTCTCTTTTGGTCAAGACTATATAAGTTGTGTAAGCCACTTTTGGCAAGGTTAACTTTCAAACTTTTTAAACCTAATGAGAAATCGTTTCTCACTTTGGAAGTTCGCTTAAGGGTGTGTAATATCCCTTAGGTTTAGGTGTGTCATATCCTATACCACTCTCCTTTGTCTCTCAATCTCGTTCTTGTGTTCAAAACATTCGGATCCAACACTTAGACATTTCTCGGCGACTTGGCAACTATCGGAGTACACGGCAGCAGCTACGACAACATTTCCCCATCCGTCAAGACCTCCATCAGTTCTCACAGCCTAAGCTCGAGTATTTCAAAAACTAATCTGACTGGTCTTCATCATTTGCCCAAAGAACCAAGCTTGCAAAAGATCGGAGCATTTGGAGTTAATTAGGTCGGAGGAACTCTCCAAGTTTCTTCATGCACGACCGCATGACGTAGCCACGACCGTACATGTGGTCCCATTTTCAGATCCGCCGACCGTTTCATCTCAAAGCCTCAAACTCTCCTGACTACATCTCTCCTTTTTCTCTCAGACCACCGTGTGTCAATTTTCAGCATCATCTGAGTTGAATAGGCCGTGAAAGTAGAAAACACTTTGGCTGTACGGCCGGCAAGGCCGTACCCGGCAAAGCCAAAACGGCCACCTTTCAACTCTCACAGCCTAACCTTCCTTTTCCTCACATCTCTCTCGACTACTTTCTTTATTTTACTCTGTTTTAGACTTGTGCTAAGTTTCAACCCATTTGCCCATAGGTTTTTGGTAGAAGGCGTCGTTGGCCACAACTTCAACGGCCGGCTTCAGAGGCGTCTCGATTGGTCAAGCGATCGAGTTGTAGCTGGGAATACGTCACTTAAGCTAGTTTTTGTCCCATTTGGGTTTTACTAGCTAAGGTTTTAATGAGGCCTATTCACATCTAAAACCCTTAGGTTTATCCCTTGGACGCACCAAGACGCATCTCCGGCCTTAGCTATTCAAATAGCTTATGACCGTTGCTACTTTTGGCGTGTCCTTTTCTATCTTTTTGTTTTAAGACACCATATTTCTTGCTTTTCGTTTTGGACCCAAGTGTTAGGGTTTTTGCTTGCTAGAGTATTTAAACTCCTAAACCTTGTATCCATTTCTTTATCCAACTTTTCAAATAAAAAATGAGTTTCTCTCTAAGTTGGATCATCTAAGTGAGTAATATCTTAGATACCTAGGTGTGTCATATCCTAGGCTTATCCAAGGTCGTCTCATAACCTTGGTGGTCCTTCTCGATCCATCCGGTACAAATATCCACCTCATTTCATCCATTCCTCGATACGACAACCGGAAAACCTCAGCCATGCCGTCTCACTCACTTCGCCGCCACTTTCCCTGACCTATCTTCTCAGCAAACCTTCCTTTTTATCTCATCTGCAACTCTATAAAGTTGCAGCTCAATCTGAGGCGTCTAAGGGGGTTGTCGTGGCCTCTGGCCGCATCCTCGTACAGACGGTAGCATTCCGTACTACGACTGCCGGTTGTCGTACAAGTCGATGACCTCAACATTCTACCAGCCTAAGCTCCACTTTTCCTGCCGATCTTTTGCGTGTTTCGTTCTTTTCATATCTCATAACTTTGTGCCAAATTTCCGGTTGAAAGCCCACATACTTTCGGAGAATTCACTCTCTTGGCCGTGGCCTTCACGGTGACCTTATAGCTGTACTCTTCAAGACGATCCATGGTTTTTCACAACCAGGGTTGTTTCATTTTCCAACAGCTACATTTCTGTCAAAATCCGTCAAAAGTGAATATTTTCACTTTTCAGCCACTATAAATATGGTTCCTCTTTCATTTTAAATCCCAAAGTGAAAATATTCAGTTTTGAATAATGAATTATGGTGGTAGTAGTTCAGGTGTACAATTCGTAGAACAAACACAAGTGGAAGTACAACCCGTAGGAATGGTGCAAATGGTTAATGATTTATGGCAAGAACAACCATTAGAGGTAGAAGATGAACATATAATTGAGGAGCCAAATTTTGAGGCACAATAGTTTTTGGATATGTTAGATTTTGCGAAACAACCCCTGTTTACAGGATGTGAAGAGGGTGTGTCACCATTCTCATATGCAAGCTTTTATATGACAATGAAGATAGATAATATCTTGAGCGGAGAGGTTATCGACGATTTTGCGCATTACATGAAAGACATTCTACCAGGAGATAATTTGGCAGCATCATCATTCTACGAGGTACATAAGCTTGTGAAGGGGTTAGGATTTCCCTATCAGATGATTTATATTTGTGAGCGTAATTGTATTCTGTTTTGGAGACAAGATTCAGATAGAAAGGCTTGCAAATTTTGTAAGCATGCCAGGTATAAGGAAACCAGTGGGAGAGTTCTTATCCCGTTCAAGAGAATGTGGTATTTGGCGTTAACAGATCGTCTAAAGAGACTGTATCAGTCACATCAGACAACGACGGGTATGAGATGGCATGCCGAACACACAAGCGACAAGGGAATTGCACACACTTTAGACGGAGAAGCTTGGAAGCATTTTCAGACAATGTATCCAATGTTTGCGTCTGAAAGAAAGTCGTCTACCTAGGTTTGAGCACATATGGTTTTAATCCTTTTGGGAAGCACATGTGATACAAGCTTAACCGAGGACGATTCAACATCTAGCCACAAAGAGGAGCCACTCCAAGTCTCCATCAGACCAATCACAAGATCAAGGGCCAAGAAGCTGGCTGGAGCACTGATCCTTACATTAGAAGAATTGAAGTTACACGTTCATCACTTGAAGAAGGAAGAAGAACCGGATCCGTTCAATATGTCCCAAGTAACTTCAAGTGCATGATCCATGGTCATTCTAGGGTTGGGCACTCTTTTTCCTTAAGCTAGGTTTTATGATAAACATCGTATGATGAAATCGAATATTATGAACATGAAATTGACTGCCCAATTCGATTGTTGTGGTCCATGTGCTCTATCTTCTTTGATCTCAAGTTTATTCGGTTTCGTTGACTTTTTTGTTGGCTTTTGTGCTTTGCTTTTTTTAGTTAAATTGTTAAATTAGGATTGTTAGTGACAAACAAATCCGTTATTTGACTTATATTAGGTGAACTCTCCATAGTCCTAGTACGTGAATCCATCCCGAATTGGTTCGACATTTAAGCCTCTATACTACATTTGATTAATAAGAGGCAAACATCATCTTATCAAATTGGCGCCGTTGCCGATTCGGGATATATATTTGTTATTAGGAGTTTGAATTCGTTTGGGACTAAGTCTTTCTATTTCACTTGTTAATTTCTCTGCTCTCTCTATTTTGTCTCTCCAGGTACACTAGAGAGACAGCATGACAGAGTTTCAGCACACCCACCCCAATCCCATGTGCCAACCTAGTGACAAACATGATCATACTAAACAACTGTTGGAGCAACTCGTAAAGGCACAAATACAACAACACCATCAGTTCAATGGGTTCATGATATTGATCAATGCCAAGATTGATAGCAACTACACTACTCTCAACAACAAAATATACAGCATGGCCTCACATAAGACGGATGTGGACAACAAAGTTGCTGAACTCGCCTCTCATCTGAAGGTTATAGACAACAAAGTGGCCCAACTAGAATCCATTTCCAAGCAACATATGGGTCAACTACCGGCAAAGCAGAACCCGCCACCATGGAGTATGTCAACTCCATTCCTAAATGTGTTCTCATCGAGGACAATGAGAAACTGGATACGGGGGTGAGCATTTTGACTAATGACAGCCAAATGAAAAGGAAAGCTGATAGTGAGAAGGATGCTTCCCCAAAAGCCCAAAACTATGAACCACCTCACTATGTGCCTAAACTCCCATTTTCCGGTTGCCACAAGGATGCACTCATTAAGGAGTATAACGCTCGGTTTGATGAACAAATGAGGGAGTCACCAATGATGAAGAGAGCCACCATCGATGACCAAGCTTTTATTGTGGTTGAATTACCCGACGAACACTTGAAGGCACCCAATGAGAAGCTAGACAATACTCCTCCTATAACATATGGACCAGTCAAACGCGGAGATCCAGGGAGTTTCACTCTCCCTTGTACCTTAGGATCCATTCATTTTAATAACTGCTTATGTGATTTAGGTGCAAGTGTCAGCATTATGCCACTCCAGATTGCTAAGAAACTCGACTTCGCTTCCTTTGAACCTTGTAGGATATATCCTTGAGACTAGCTGATGGATCTGTGTGAAGGCTGATAGGAATGCTGAAGGACTTCACAGTAAGAATAGGGAAGGACAAAATTCCAACCAACTTTGTAGTCTTGGAAATGAAAGGGGAGCCTGATAACCCGATCATCTTGGGAAGACCATTTCTGGCTACTGATGGAGCGATCGTTGATGTCAAGCAAGGCACTGTTAGCCTGCATCTATGGAAGGATCGCGTTCAAGAGTATTGCACCACGATGATAGGAAAGAATGCCGCCTTAACTGTCCATGCCTTGTATATAGAGATTGTAGAAGATCCACTTGATGAGCACTTGGAGGAACCAGTTGGAAAGGGATCGGTGGGAACCAAGGTTGAGAAACAGACTAGCAATGGTAAGTCTAGTATGGATGAAGAGTGGAATAAGCTCAAGAGAGCTATGTTGCAAACGACTGAGAGTCTTAAAGCCCATAATGCTTCCAACCTTAAGATCATTGAGGAGCTTCAAGAGGAGTTCACCATGTTTGAGAAGAGGTATAAAAAACCTTGAGGAGAAGAGAAAGTCAAGCTAAGAGACTTAACACAAGCTTACTTGGGAGGAAGTCCTATGACTATCCTTGTATATATCCTTTTATTTAGTTTGTTTCATATTTTCAGTTTTGATTTTAGGAACTTTGATGATTGAGATTGTTTGGTATTGGAAATATTAGCTATGGTGATAAGACAATGAAGCCGATTGCTCAGGAAATACATGATTTCCATAGCTTGCGGAATATAGGTACATTCCCTATAAATATGCATTCCTTTTTTACTTCTTTTTATTTTTGTTCTCTTCTTCCAAATTTAAGTCACACAGAGACTGTGCGATTTAAGTTTGGGGGGAGGAACCACCTTTAGTCTAATGTCGTTTTCTATTTTTTTATCGATTCTCATATACATTGTGAACAGTTATGTCTTACAAAAAACCAAAAAAAATTGAAAAGTTTCAGAAAACACAAAATGAAAAATATTTCCATTCAGGTTTCGCATCTAGGTTGCATTGCATTTTAGCTTAGGATTGAGTCTCATTTAACTTGCATCTCATGTTTTCAAGAAAGAACATATGCACCTTAACTCCCGATCACCGATTTTAGNAGACCTTAATGTATAAAAAGCTAAGTCTATGGTATGTGAAGCCTGCTAGTTTAGGATTGCATTCAATATGCTATGAGTCTAACCCTGAAATTTAATTAGCATGATCAGTTGTTTCACTTATGTTTCATGGTTTTTGTTGTTTCAACCACGAGTTTGGGCACCTTAGACCGAAACACTTTTAGCCCAACTCGGTTGTCCTCATTTTAAGGATAATACGTCTCACCCAAAACATCCAAAAATCCAAACACTTGTGAGTTCTCATTGTTCTTTTATTTAGTGATTGATGATTTTGCAAAAACTTGGAAGTATATAGAGCGACAATGGAGAACATCTATCTGGGTAGCTTAGGTAGAATAGGCCTTGGAACTGAATTGAAAAATCTTGGTTAGCTCTAGGACTTGGTACATTCGGGTTATGGGTAGCCTAAGCTTGATGATTTACTGGAATGACTTGCTTGAAAAGAGAAAAAAAAAGATGGAAAGAAAGGAATGAAAAAGAAACCAAGAAAAGAATGAGAAGAAACCTTAAGAGATAGATAGAAAATGAAGAAAAGGTTGCTAGATTCAAAGTAAAACAGAAAGGAAATGCTAGTGCTAAAGAAAGAAAGGAATGAAAAGAAAAAGAAACAATCAAAGAAGAAGAAAAGAAAAGCCTTAACAAGAAAAGAAGAATCTAGCAAATGGGAAAAGAAAGGAAGAAAATCTCTTAAGGTAGCAAAAGATTGGTGAAGAAATTAGAACAGAAATAAGATTGGGTAGGCTTAGGTGCATTGATTGGGGAAAAATATATGTTCGATATTGTATGCCCTAATTGCTCTTTGTCTTGCTTGAATTTGCTTTAATCCCTTCACTCCGCTAGAGAAACCATATAACAATCAACCTTCATGCCATGTGTGAACCTTCTTTTTCGCATTGGAGTCCCCTTTCTACCGAACCGATTGAAACCTTTGTGTATTCATTTGATCATGTTTCACTCTTGTTTAATTGAATGTAGGAAAGCATCATAGGTTAGTTAGGTGGATCGACTTGGCTTAGTAATAATAGCGGATGATGATATTGCTTGAATGATGAGATGAGTAGTTATGCTAAGTCGAAAACGCTCTCACCGATGACTTTTGGTTGCTAAGTTCTTGTTTTTCAAACCTCGACCCTTGCCTAGACTTTGTTTTCCTTGAGGGCAAGCAAATGATAAGTTTGAGGGAGTTGATATGCATTGCTTTGGATGTTTTTGACACTCGGTTTTCATTCGTTTTGCATTAGATTATGTTGCATTTATAGTATTTTAGGTTGCATTGCATATTACATTTCATGTGAGGACTCGAGCTTAAACCGAAAAAGCGGGTCAAAAGGATGCAAAAGAAGTAAATGTGCAAAAAGTCAACATTTTCAGAGTTGACCAGCAGACTAGAGGATAAGCACCGGTCAGACTGACCGGCGCAGATCCCAGAAACCGGACATAACTTATGCACCGGTCAGCCCACACCGATGCAGCTGACCGGCGCACAACCCAGAAAAGGCTATGGAGCAACAATACCAGTCAGGACACACCGCCATCCCCTAAATGGTGCACATCACGCGAAACCAAAAAGACCAAGTCTAAATTTCCTTTTCTGAATTGTAAATTGATTAAGTATTTAGGGAGCCAATATCTAAAACCCTATGATTAAGTCTTATTTTTCTAAGTTTTTAGATCTACTTTTTTCTCTCATCCTTTCTTAAGAACTCTCTTGTAAACTTGATTATCTATTGCACTTCTCCTCTTTGATTTCTCTCCTTGATTGTTTACTGCTTTTGATTTCCATTTGCTTCTTTTATTTTCTCTCCCAAATCATGTTTAGAAACTATCAAAGTGTTGTAAACATGATGTGTGAGTAGTCATTTTAAGCTATGAATTAGGGTAGATTAAGACTTTTGATTGATTGTTTATGTTTCTTAGGGCTTGATGTATTATATTTTCACTTGGTTAATGTGTCTAATGCTAGATTAAACTTAACTACTCTAATCTAGATCTAAGAAGAATTATCGCCCGAGAGGTGTTCGATGAAATGCCTGAATGAGTTAAACTTGTGCTAAATGAGACCTTTCCAAGAGATTGTGTTAGGATTTTTTAGTAGTTGCATAGACTAGAACTTTAATGCTTCTTAATTATGTATTTGACCAAGAGATTGTGTGAATGCATGATTAGGATATGAGTTTTTGCCACAAGAGTGAATTAGCCTAAACTAGATAGTTCGTAGACTAAGGATAAACATCGTATGATGAAATTGAATATTACGAACATGAAATTGACTGTCCAATTCGATTGCCCTGGTCCATATGCTTTATCTTTCTTTGATGTCAAGTTTTTTCGGTTTCGTTGACTTTTTGGTTGACTTTTGTGCTTTGGTTTGTTTTAGTTAAATTGCTAAATTAGGATTGTTAGTGACAAACAAATCCCTTATTTGACTTAGACTAGGTGAACTCTCCATAGTCCTAGTACATGAATCCATCTTGAATTGGTTCGACATTTAACCCTCTATACTACATTTGATTAATAAGAGGCAAAAATCATATTATCACAACATTATGAACACAATTCTGAACGTGAAGGGGAAGACAAAAGATAACGAGAAATCAAGAGATGATTTGGCAGAAATATGCTCGCGTCCGGCACTCCATCGCAAATTCAGAGGAAAAATAGTTGTGCCTTGCTTTAGGTTTGAGTAAGGAAGCCAAAGAAGTGTTCTTCAAGTGGATAATTGAAAGCGTATAATTCACTGATGGTAATGTTTCTAACCTCAAGAATTGTGTTGATAAGCGAGAGGAGCACTTTTTTGGTATGAAAAATCACGATTGTCATGTGATAATGCAAAGACTTCTTCCTTTATGTTTTTATGAGCTATTGGCGCAATTCGTCCGTGAAGAAATTGCAGGTATATTTTATTATGTAAATCATAGGTGTAATTTTTTGTGTGAATTCATTGACATTGTTCATCTTTATAGGTATCAGAGCGTTTTTCAGAGATTTATGCTCTCGATCTCTTATAATTGAAGGAATCAACAATCTCACGGACCAAATACCGATCATTCTCTGCAACTTGGAGAAAATCTTCCCTCCATCTTTCTTTGATGTTATGGAACATCTTCCCATTCATCTTCCTCGAAAGGCATTACTTGGTGGACCGGTTCAATATAGATGGATGTACCCGTTCGAGCGTTATATGTTCCATCTAAAGAAGAAGGTTAAAAATCTTAGCCGAGTTGAGGGATCTATTGTGGCTCAGAGCATAAACGAGGAAGCTAGTAATTTCACAAGTTATTATTTTGCACCTGAGATTCAAACAAAGAGTAGGCGACCAAGTCGTAATGATAACGGTGGAGTACGTCCCGTGTATATAGTACATGTTCCCAAAAAGGCGACTAAAGAATCAAGAGATTAGTCATTTGCATCGCTACATTCTCTTAAATTGTGATGAACTTGAAGAGAATGAGAGGTAAAAAAAATTTCCACATGTTTAAGTACAACTTTTTTACGTTCAAGTAAATCTCATTTCATTTTTTGAATTTAAGGATCCATAGGGCATCACTTCGGTTTGAATTTCCTATTATGACAGAGAACGATCTTTCAAATGTCCAAGGAACAAGATTTGCAGACTGGTTGTATAACTTTGTAAGTATCATCAGTTATATTTTTAATTAAACATTAAAGATTTAGGAAAATCGAACTTCTTCGGTGTGAATCATATATAGGTGAACACACGAATAACGCAAAATCAATCAGTGCCATCATGGTTGGTAGATTTGATTAATCAACCGTTACAGAGTTTGTGACCATTACATGATGTATTGCACGCATGGATATGCATTCAAAATTAACCGTCAAGGGAGGACAAGAGCGACGTCAAATTACGGTATATTAGCCACGTCTGGTGAGATGACATACTACGCCATCCTACGCGAGATACTAGAAGTTAAGTACCCAAGTATGATTGGATTGAAGTGTGTTGTATTCAACTACGATTGGTACAACCCAACTCTTGGATACGGTGTTGCACAAAACCAAGTCGGTGTAACGAGTGTGCATTCTGGAAGAGGTCTAGATAATTAAAATCCATTCTCACTTGCATCACAAGCAGATCTAGTGTGCTACATTCCATAACCTCGACTAAGAAGCGGCCAAACCCCTTGGATTGTTGCAACGAATATTTTCCCGAGAGGCAAAGTGAAGGGAGTTTTCTCCACTCGCCACAGCCTCTGCTCTCCTCCTTCTCGCCGCCGCATCTCCTCTCCTCCCTCTCACAGCCGCATCTCTCCTCTCCTCCCTCTCGCCGCCGCCACCGACCTCTCCTTCTGTGGAAAACTATGTAAGTTTTCTATTTTCACCATATTAGGTTTAGGTTGTGAATGAAATGGTTTGATTAGGTTTTGTATTTTTGAATCTGGTAAGATTAGGTTTTCTATGTTTTTGAATCTGGTTTTTAATATGTTTAAATATGAATCAGAATCTGTTTTTGAATCTGTTTAAATGTGAAAATGAATATGTTTTGGAATCTGTTTCTTGAATCTAAATATGTTTTTGAATGTGAATCTCAATTTGTTTTTGAATCTGGTTTTGATATTTTTAAATCTAATTTTTGGAATTTATAGTGTATACAAGAATTTATAATGTATTTTGGAATTTATAATGTTTTTTTAGAATTTATAATGTATTTTAGAATTTATAATGATTTTTTGGCTTATATAATATATTTAGGTCAACCTCTAGTTATCGTGGACAAGCGAGAGGGAGTACATCTCTGTCTGTTTCTGAGCAAGACGACTCTTCTTCTGCATGCGAGGATGTGAGCCAGAACAAGCTTCTTCGGCTGCCTGGTCGCGATAACTGTGTTCGTCTTTACCCAAGAGCGGAAGCGGAAACAAGTTGGTCAGTTCTTCTTTTCTGTAATTCTTGATAGAAATTTTTAAACATAACATGTTCTTATTCTTTTTTTGTGGTTATAGGTTTGGTTTAGATAACAACACCACTAAGATGATTTCATGTATGTTTACGTCAATGGTAAACGACGCTAGGTATAGCCTGATGCCACACGCNTACCTAGGTATAGCCTGATGCCACACGCCGATAAGGAATTGTGGTTTAAGACATTTGCTGTAAGTTTGCGTTTCATTTCCATATTTATTTAATATTTCTTTCAAGTAAATAATCTTTTTCTCAGCAATCTTTCAATTGGGATCTAGAGGACACTCTTCTCGTCCGTAGTGAGTTCGATCATCAGGTCTCAACGAGTTGGGGAAGTCAAGTACATTTTTGGAAGAATAAGTGGAAGAGTGGCGTAACAGATCCAGTTGAAATTAAGAACAAGGTTTAGACGAAGTGGGTTGTGCATTAGGAGCGAGCAGAGAGAAAGGCGGACTCAGAGACCAATTCCAAGAACCGTATGAGCGATCGGGACGGTCAGGGTATATCCACCCACAATCTTGGTGCGAAATCCGTCGATCGGGTCACACGTGAGTTGGTACGTCTCATTTCTTTAATTTTTACAATTTAAGATTTTATGTTCTTAAAGCATTCTCATGTTGTTTTGTTTCGTTTATTAAGGCGCTCGAGTTAGGTCATGAACCAGATGATCTAACCCTTGTCACAAGAGCCCATCAGAACAAGACTACGGGTGAGATTCAAGATCCGTTAGCTCGGGAGATTGTCTAGAGCGTTAATGAGGAGGTTGTGGGTTGGCAGAGTGGGTTGCACATTGGGAGCGAGCAGAGAGAAAGATCGTCTCATAGACCAACTCCAAGAACCGTATGAGCGATCGGGACGGTCAGGGTATATCCACCCACAATCTTGGTGCGAAATTCGTCAATCGGGTCGCACGTGAGTTGGTACGTCTCATTTCTTTACTTCTTACACTTTAAGATTTAATGTTCTTAAAGCATTCTCATGTTGATTTGTTTTGTTTATTAAGGCGCTCGAGTTAGGTCATGAACCAGATTATTTAACCCTTGTCTCAAGAGCCCATAAGAACAAGACTACGAGTGAGATTCAAGATCCGTTAGCTCGGGAGATTGTCCAGAGCGTTAATGACGAGGTCGAGCAACGACTTTCTCAAATGCCCCCTCAAGTTGTGGAAAACGGGTTAGTCTCGTCTAACACACTTTCCTGGGAAGTTATCGACTAGCTTGTCCTCCATGCATATTCTTTAACTATATATTAATCTTTTTTTCTTAAATTTATTATTATATCCTTACTAATGAAAATTCTACTTTTTTGTAGCGAGTACCGGTAAACAGGGGAAGAACTAACAGGTTAGGAAAGCATCCCACCCGTTCTTCTGCGTCTTATTCGGTTTGATCCTCACAAGATCCAGAGCTGGAATCGCAGCTTGAATCCTGTAAGACCGAGGTCGAGACACTCCGTTAGAAACTCCATGCCAGGAATGAGTTTTATGACAACTACTTCCGATCGAAGTTCCCAGATTTTAACCCCTCCCACTGATGACTCTGATCTTTCTATTCAAATTTAGTTTAGTTTAGTTTCGTTTTAGTTTTATTTCGTTCCCGAACATTTATGAGACTATTTGTAATTCAGTTTTAATATTTTAAAAACAATTTATTTTCAGTTTTATTTTTAATTTATTTAATTATAATTTTAAAATTTATTCTTTTCAACAGTATTACACAGTTCATGAATAAATAGTTATTTCTGATGGGTATGATCCGTCAATATCCTTCATAAAAGCCTTGTTCAAAACCGTCATTCCCCGTAAAAAATGAAACCGTCATAATTCGTCAAAAACATAATCAGTCATAATCGTCATAAATAATTCGTCATAAACATAGCCGTCAAATTCCGTCAAACCCTAAATCGTCAAAACCGTAAAAAAGGTTTAGTCAAAACATTTTCCATCAAAAACCGTCAAAAACGTTTGTGTCATAATCCGTCAATAATGTTTCCGACCTAATCCGTCAAAAAAATTTCTGTAAAAACCTTCAAAAACAGTTTCGTCATTATCCGTAAAAAACGAGTCCGTCATAATCCGTCTAAAATGTAAGTCATAAACAGTCAAAATTTTCAACGGATGAAGACCGTCATAGGACATCAAAATTCCTGACGAGCTATGGTATGTCTTAATCCGTCAGAAATCTAGTTTTTCTGACGGAATTTGACGAATTTGCCTATCAAAAACTCAAACCAAAATAGTGCATTAACAAAGTGATCATAAAAATAGATGATAGAGAATGATGAAAAGTTTGATAAAGTTATTAAAACTAAAATATACTAAAATATAATAGGAATAAGGAAATTTTAAATTTTAAAAACTAATACGAACTATAAATATTACAATTAAACACAAAAACTAGAACTAAAATAAAATTTAAAATTACAAATAACACAACAAATAAAATAAAAATGAAATGAGTCATTCTAAATCTATTGCTCTGAAAATCCAAAACTCAATGGAGTCCACCCAAAATTTGAATGGGTAATCGAACGCTGCTCACATTATGCTTAAATGTTTTGTTGTTGTCGTCGTCAAATTAGCTCCATCGGTAACGGTAAATAAAACAAAATCTGATCTCATATTTTAAAATTTGTGATCCATAAATCTTTTTAATTAAGTGGCCTAAAATTAGTGCTTCAATTGCCTTATAATATGCCGGGTCTGGAATAGTTAAGGATGATGACGACGATCCTGCAATGGTCTCTCTTGTCAACTTTCTTATAAACACATTCCATGTTTATCTATCGATTCATTGGATTCTGCATCCTCGTTCTATACATATATATATATATATATATTAATTTCCAATATCTCTGTAGGTCTTCTTCTGTCAATGTAGGAAGTCATAAAAATTTAATATATTTTTATTATTTGATTAAAGATTATGACATAGGTTTTATACAAATTTTAAAGTTTAAAAAGAAAATTATGAGGATAATTTTGGTTCTTTAGAATTTAATATATATATATATATATATATATATATATATAT
>OVAU01001987.1:0-13408 GCA_900406315.1 Biscutella laevigata subsp. laevigata
AGTTGCAAGAAAAGGTCGTCCGAGAATGAGAGGGTCCTTGGATTCCACCACCACCGTCTCCACCACCAGTCGCTCAGGTTCCTGCGCAAAACAATGCTCCTATTCATACAATAGGAGAGACCAATGAATCAGAGGTGAATGGAAACAAGAATGGTATTCGACCACCACCAGTGGAAGCAAACAACTTCAAAATAAAGTCGACCTTTCTGAATATGATCTTGCAGCGTCCATTTCCAGACTCACATCTGAAGACCCTCTTGAGCACTTGGATTATTTCGACAACGTTTGTAGTACTGTTCAGATCAACGGTGTCACTGAGGATGCCTACAAGTTGAGGCTCTTTCCTTTCTCATTGGGAGGAAAAGTGAGCAACTAGGACAAGGGCCTTGCACATGACTCAATTCATACATGAGAGTCTTCCAGGAACATTTCATTGAGGTCTACAAAAGGAATATCAGTATATGCTACACACTGCGAGCCATGGTAGTTTCTTTGACTTAACTTATGTTGATGGTTTGAAACTGATAGAGAAGCTCGCTCAAAGTGATGCATCTCATGGTGGCGACTATGATCGCTCTTTTCCCCTGAATGAGAGTGCCAAAGACTCAGGTTTCAAGGCTGAACTGAAATCAGTGAACGAGAAACTTATGTGGGTAATTAAGGGTATCAAAGACCTTACAACACCTACAACCCCAACCCAAACCTATCATATCAAAGTACGAACATTGCTAGCCCACAAGATCATGTATACCCAACTCAGAAACCATTCCAACAGCAGAAAAACTACTAGAACCGAGGCACCTATCGGAACGAGGGAGGTTTGAAGCCACCCTACAACCCACGCCCACCTTGTTTTAACCCAACTCAGGTTGCTCCACAAAACCAGGTTGCACCAACTCAAACAAGACCTAAAGATCGAACCATCCCAATGCTCAAGCAGTTGCTAGAGGGACAAGACATATATGCAATTGACTTCAACAACTTCATCAGGGAAATAAACACCAAAGGGAACAACATGTACAACGACCTGAATGGAAAAATTGACGCTATGTCGACACATATGAAGACACTTGACACTCATATAGCTCAAGTTGCTCAGTCTTATAGGAGACAACCAGGTACACTTCCAGGAAAATCTTAAGCACCATCTAATGAGTTTGTCAATGTTGTTTCCACTGTTGTTATCATCGAGGACAATGAGAATCTAAGTGGGGGGGCGGGGTGAAATTTTCTGAAAGGACGGAGGAAACTGAAAAAAACCCTGAGGTAGTCAAACCTATTGACACCTATGTGTCAAAACTTCCCTTTTCGGGTCGTTTCTTGGAGGTGCAAAGGGAAATTTTCAAAGAAAATTTGAAAGTTTTAGGCCTGAAATCGAAAAAGTCTTGGCTAACTCCAATGTCAATCAGTCAATTAAGGACAATACCCTAAAGAAGCTTGAGATTCTCGAGCAGCTCAAGAGAGAGCACCTACCAAATGATCCAACTCCAGTCATGCCAAAAATCGATCTAGCTAAGAAAGTAGATCCATAGAGTTTTCTGATCCCTTGCTCTATATGTTGTGTAGAACTCGATGACTGCCTATTGGATTTAGGAGCTAGTGTTAACTTGATGCCATTGTCTGTTGTTGAATTACCTTGTTTTGCTTGTTTTGTGCCTTTGCAGGATAGTTGTTCTCCTGACAGACAACTCACTCAGGAAACCTGTTGGAATGCTCATGGATCTTCCAATTAAGCTCAGAGGAGTAGAAGTACCCACAAACTTTGTGGTACTCAAAATGGGGAGAGAGAGAGAACGAAAGCCAACTTATCTTTCGTAGGTCATTCATGGCATTTGCACAAGCTGAAATCAATCTGAAGAGAGCGAAGGTCACACTAGACTTGAGAGCTTATGGGATTTATGAGTATGATCCAAGACCCTTGTCAAGGAAAGACAAGAAGAAACTCAGGTTTTTGTGCTCACTGATGATGACGAGAGTGATGATGATGTGATACACGAGTTGTTTGGCATACACGAGTTGTTTGGCCAAATGGATGAGGATGAAAGTGGCGATGAGGAGCTGAATGAGGAAGATGGTCAAATGGTTAAAGAAGAAAACCTCCTGGATGAGGTAATTGATAACCCAGAACCTTATTTCGGATTGTATCAAATTCCGGGCTTCATCAAGGCATTTGATATAGGTAACATCCCTTGTAATTCTGGCTTGATTTACAATGGGATGAAGAAGGATGTATCTGAATTCATGGGTTTTGAGATCAAGGATCCTCCTCTATGGGATCTAGTTAAGTTGATCGGTCCTGAAGTGCATTGAATTGGCATGATATTTAACATGGGGGTTAAGGTTTTTGGCAGCATCATCTCTATTGACTTCTTCATTTTCCCTGAACCTTTGGAAGTAGGAGATGGATGAATCGTTTTGGGAAGACCATTCTTGAAAGATGCCAAGACAAGCAACTATTTAGACACATGAGAGATGATTCTTCACAAGGTTGTGGATTACCCACCTATCACCCTCAACCGAACGACCATGAACACGGTCTAGGGGTACATAGACCTAGTAAGGAACCGATGGGTATTGAAAAACAGGGACACAACCACTTCGTGACTCAAGACCAGTTTGAGGATCTAGAGTGCTCAGTTCGAAAGAACATAAGGTTGCAAGAGCGTCAGATTGAGGATGGAAACCAACTCCATGCAACCTTGCTCACTAAGATTTACAGCCTAGAGAACCAGGTGTGTTCACCGAAAGGCAAGAGCATAGTGCTGAGATGAAGAAGCTTATAGAGCGAGTTCGGAAGTTGGAGTCTGACTCCAAACCACACTGAGAGCAGTCAGCAAAGTCATGCTCAATAACTATAAACAAGCTCACTTGGAAGGAAGTCTCATGGTTATCCTTTGTATATATCATTTTCTTTAGTTTTAAATTTCGTTTTTGCTTTTTATTGAACTTGGAGGTTTGGATTATGTCTTGGGAGTTTGATGATCTTGCAGGTAATATTAGATATTGAGGTCAAGCTTTGGCCAATTCCACTAATATTGCGGTCAGTGTGAAGCAAGGATCAAACAAGATAAGGTACTTGGTTGTCGGGTTAAAGTGGGAACTTGGAGTGACTCTACCGGTTACTACATCGGTCAGTTCACACCGATGTAGCTCTGGATGAAAATCCCGGAGCGTACACCGGTCATATGTATCAGTCACCCCTGGTGACCGGTACCCAACAGCTGAAGAGAACATGTGCATATCTCGGTCACTACATCAGTCAGACAATCACCGGTACAATACCGACGAGGAAAAGTCCATGGCCACACCAGTTAAATGTACCGGTCGATATGACCGGTACCGGGTATGCCACTCCACCTTTTCAAATTGCATTCATTTTTATTATCCTTCTTTTTGGTCCTCTTCTTCCGACTTGGACACAAAGAGACTGTGTGATTTAAATTTGGGGGAGGAGCCACCTTTGGACTGATCTTATTTTCTGTTTTGTTTTATCGAGTCCCACTCATGCATTGTTAATAACTAAGTTTTACAAACAAAAAACCAAAAAAATTAAAAAAATTCAGAAAAACCAAAAGAAAAAAAATCATACTTTTATTCGGATTTAGCATTAAGATTGCATTGCATTACAACTTAGGATTGAGTCTCATATAGGATGCATTTCATGTTTTCAAGAAAGAACTAAAGAATCTTAGAATTGTTAGCGTGATTGAACCTAGTAGTCTTGAAAAGTCTTGAAGTTCATAGCATTGGATCTTGATGTTTAAAAAGCTAGCTTGTAAGGAATGAAAAGCTCGCCAGCCTAAGGTTGCTTTCATTATTATTTGAGTCAAATCTTGAACTTTAATTAGCATAATCTTGGTTGCACTAGTGTTTCATGGTATTTTCGATTTTCTTGCACAAGTTTGAGCATCTTAGACCGAAACACATTTAGCTCAATGCGGTCATTCTCATCTTTTGAATGATTCCCCTAACATGTGCACCCTTGGCCTATACACTTATGTGAGCTTTCTTGTTTTATTTAGTGATTGTAATTTTAAAAAACCTGAAAGTATAGAGAGCGACAATAGAGAACATCTGATTGGGTAGCTCTAGGACTTGATTCCGCTCTTGTTATAAGTAAAACTAGGCTTGGATTGAAGAGATTGACATGGAAAAGCTTGAAAAGAGAAAGAAAAGAATGGGTAGAAAGGAAAAGAATCACCAAATGAATGAAAAAGATGAAAATGGGATAAAATGAAATAAGCCTTTGACTCTAGAATAGAAAAAGAAGTATGCTCCTAAAAGAGTAAGGCAAAAGAAAATAAAAAGAAACAAAGAAAGAGAAGGAAAACAAGAAAATAAAAAGTCTTTGAGTCAAATAAAAAGAAAGAGTGTAGTCTTAAGAAAAATCTCTAAGTGAAAATGAAAAAGAAATGGTGAACAAAAATGTTGAGAAAGAGTAGGATTGGGTAGATATTAGAGTTAAAGTTTGGGGGGGGGGGGGGGGGAATGAATGTTCAATGTTGTATGCCCCATTGCTCTTTGTCTTTCCTGATTTTGCTATAATCCTTTCACTCCGCGAGAGAAACCGAATTACAGTTGACATTCATGCCTTGTGTGGAACCTTCTCTTTTGTAGTGGAGTCCCCATTAGTCCGAACCGATTGAAACCATTGTGTGCCTTGATCATGTTTCACTCACTGCTAATAGAGTAATCTAAGTTGGTTAAGTAGATCGCCTACGCTTAGTAATAATAACGGATTGTGATGATGCTTGAATGATGAGATGAGTATGGATGCTAGGTTGAAAATACTTTGTCTTTGGTTATGAAGTTCTTGTTTTTCAAACCTCGACCCTTTTGCTTAGATTTTGTTTTGCTTGAGGGCAAGCAAAAGATAAGTTTGGGGGAGTTGATATATAGTATTTTTGATGGTTTTGATGATTTTCTTTCATTTATTTTGCATTAAATTAGGATACATTTAGAGTCTTTTAGGTTGCATTTGCATATCATTTGACATTTCAGGTGTGGAGTTGAACTAAACTGAAGAATGGATTAAAAGAAGCATTTTTGGAGAAAAATAACACAAGTCTCGGATCTTGGAGCATTGACCGGTCAGCTACACCAGTTAGACAGATCGCTGCCCATAAGAGCATCACACGGGGGTCAGCCTTGATCGGTAACATAAACCGGGGTGCCTCTAACAAAACGGATATGAGCATAGACCAGTCAGAATACTCAACGGTACACACACCAATGACCAGTCCAGACCCATAAGAAAGATATCATATCGGTGAAGCGTACCGGTCAGTCTGACAGAAACCTGTCACGTGTTTTCAAGTTTAGTGAACGCTTTTACTTTGTAATTTTGGCTTAGCATAAAAGGGAGCTAGAGAAATGATAAAAACCCTAGTTTTTAATTCTCTTAAGTTTTTAAGTAGTCTTAATCTGTTTTTAGATCTAGAACTATTCTCTCTGAAGAACTCTTGTAAGACTTGAGATTTTTTATCTATTTGCAATTCTCTTTTATGATTTCTTGTCTTGATTGCTTATTCTTTTAATTTCTCATCCTTCTTAATCTAATCCTTCTCACAAACCATGCCTAGAAATTCAAGTGTTCTAGAGATGGGTTGTGAATAGTTCCATATAAGTTATGAATTAAGGTTAGGAATGGATTAATTTGATTGGTAAGAATGCTTTAGGATTGCATAGGACAAGTTGATGCAATGAGTTGTTACAAGCTTACTACACATATGTGCCATGTCATTAACTCTGCTCTCTCCAATTTCTGGTGGAGTTTAAATGGTGGGAAGCGGATATTCATTGGTTTTCTTGGAGAAGATTATACTCACAAAAATCTTTTAGAGGATTAAGCTCTCATGATATCAACCTTTTCAATCACGCTCTTTTGGCTAAACAGGCATGATGGGTCTTACATAATCATAATCATAATTCTCTACTTTCCAGTGTGTACAAGGATATGTATTTAAAAAACACAACTTTCATGGAGAGTACAAGGGAATAGACCTTCTTATGTTTGGCGCAGTTTACAATTCAGAAAATATTTGTTATCAAAGGGTTTGCCAAAGATATGGGCAATGGAAAAGATACATATGTTTATCTGGATAGTTGGATATTTGACCAAAACCGTGCAGGCCTATGTTTCAGAGTCAGTTTATGATATCAACCTCTGAGTGTATGATCTGTTTTGGTTTGATGGAACTTGGAACATGCTAAAGCTTTATTCTCCTTTCCCAAATGACGAGGTTCAAAAGATAATGAAGATTCGACCTTCTTCTTCTCTACAAGCTACATGTGATCGCATACATCTCAAAACAATTACACTGTTAAAAGTGGTTATGAGTTCCTTTTAGATGAGGATGAATCATTTCATCATAACTTTGGTTCAACAACTAAAAGTATTTGGTGAAATATACAATCTCCCTCCAAGATTAAACTCTTTTGGTGGCGATGTTTAACGGGAGCATTAGCAGTTGGCGATTGTCTATCTTCAAAGCATCTTCCAGTTAATCTAACATGTGCACTTTTTCAAGGGAGGTTGAAACAATAAATCACACTTTGTTCCTTTGTGATCACGCAAGACAGACTCTTGTTTTGGCTAACATTTTGCCGTCAAATGGTGGTTTCTCACAAATATAGGTGGATCAAAATTGCAGGTTGCTTCTTGATATAATGGAACAGGTTCATACGTCACAAGAACTAAAGGTTGCTATACCATGGTTGCTTTGAGGCATTTGGAAAAAAACTGTAATGCTTTTGTTCACAATGGAAGGCTTGAAGATTTGTAATTTGCTGTCACAACATCTTTTGAAGAATCGGCTCAAGGATTCGTTTGAATAATCAATCCAGGTCCATTAAAAAGCATCTCCAAAATTTAATTCAACATGGACTAAACCACCTTCAAGTTCATTTAAGTGTAATGTCCATGTAAGTTGGAGAGATAATAATAAATTATCAGGTGCATCATGGATAACACGAGACTGTACGGGTTAGCCTATTCAGCATGCTCGGGATGCTTTCTTGCCATCTCCAAATTCAATAGACGAAGCATTACAAGGCCTTCTCTAGTCGGCGTAAAGTCTACTCGATCTTCATTATGATTCAGTTTATATTGAATCATCTAGTAGAAGTGTCAAAGGATTGGCCTCGAATGCGTAACTGCCTTCGCTCCATTGCATTGATCTCTAGGTGCTTTCAAACGATCTCCTTTGCATATATATAACGTTCGGCTAATTCTCCAACTATTTTGAAAGCAGAAAATGTAATACAGGATGGTCATTTTCGATCGTACCTCAACATCTGCGGCCCTGTTTGGTTACACTCTTAAAAAGTCTCCCTTGATGGAAAGAACCAAGTTTGATGAGATCTAGAACCTGGAACGGCCGGAGAGGCTATCTAGCGATAGCCGACCAAAAAGATGATGGCTTGGAGGGCAAGGCGGCGAATTGAGAGGCGGTGAACTCATGAGGGAAGGTATGGAGGCTGAGGAGGACAGAGGAGAGTCGGGGGTATAAGGCACGCAGTGGAAGCAAGGAAGAAGGGCGGATGGAGGTGAAGTAGGGCGATGTCGCAATAATGGCTAAGGAGGTGTAAATGTGGCGTCTTTGAACCGGGGAGGACCCGATATGGTGGCGGCGAGTCAAGGCTGACAAGAGGAAGGGGAAGGCAGGTTGGAGGTGGAGGTGACGGTGGTAGAATGCGGCAGAACAGGTGGAGAATGGGTGAGCAAGACAATGGTAACGACGAGTTAAATGATGGATGACCTGAATGGAATGATAATGGAGCGGGGATGGAACGAGAGGACCACCAAGGCTATGGACAGGTCTTGGATACACAAGACCCCTAGGATATGACTCACCTAAGGCTTCTCCCAAGATATGACACACTTGAAATAAATGAGCTAACTTTGAGAGAAAATGTTCTCTTGATTTGATTTGATTTGAAAGAAATCTAAAGAAACCAAGTTTGGAATCAATTATTTTAAATACTCAAGACAAAGATAGAAACTCTAACACTTGGGCAAAACACTCAGTTTTTAAAAGGGAAGCAAGCTAGCATAGCTAAAGGAAGCAACAATCATATGTCTCATAAGCCTCGAGTGGGTTCCTTCTTTGGATTCCTTGGTGGTTCAACATTAGACTATTGTTTTGATCAAGGGCCTCGTTAAAACTTTGGTTGGGAACACCACTTGGGTTAAAACTCAACCTAGGAAAAAGAATGCCCAACCTAAGATGAACCACATTGGAGATGTTTAGGCAATGGACGGGTTCAATGTCGTCTTCAATCTCCAACTTCTTGGTGTGTTCCTCCATGTTCTTCTGCGCATACATCACGACTCTAGCAAGCCTCTGAGACCTTTCTCTTGTCATAGGTCTGGTGGGAACCTCGAGGGAGTGCTCTTCTAGCTAAGCCTCTAAGCCTTGATCCTCCATGATCATATCATCCACCCTTTCTTGAAGAGGATTTTAACCTCAAATCTATTTTACCTACATGGAAAGGGACCAAGTCAACCACTTTGAAGCTTGGACTAACTGTATACTTACCTTGGAGATCCACTTGGTAGGCATTATCATTCATATTCTTGGTGATCCAGAATGGTCCATCGAGTCTCGGATTTAGCTTGGAGCTTCCCTCCTTGGGAAATCTATCCTTTCTTAGGTAGATCCATATACGGCCTCTACTTCAAAAACTTGTGCCTTATGCCCTTTGTTTGCTTGCTTAACATATTGTTGAGTCTTAGCCTTTATAAACGCCTTGGCCTTATCATGAAGTGTCCTCACTTGTTCGACCTTCTCTTATTCTTCTACACTAACAATTTCACTTAAAGGCAAATGGATTAAATTCAACGGGGTAAGTGGGTTGAATCTATAAAAATTTTCAAAAGGAGAAAACTTAGACACGAAATGCTTCGCATGATTATAGTACTTTTCCCATCTACAATATCAACAAAAGTTAAGTTTTCCCGAACCACATCAATAAACCAATTCAGGAAAAGCTTGTAGGTGCGAGACTTCGACCGGATAGATGTTGTTCCCAAAACAACACTTAACTGTCCTAGGATCAAGCATTCTCTAATACCAACTTGAAACGCCCTATCTAGAATTCTAGATCTGTTGAAGTCGTTCCATTCAATTAACTAAGTCTTTTGACTTAATGATTCAAGCCATGAGTGCTATATTTATATCATAAGGATTCATTACAACTTGTTAAGTTCACTATATAGGCATTACAAGTCCTAATGAATCTAACTACCCAGTCCATTCCACCACTCATCCTTCAATCTCGAGCGCCCTTATCCTCCCATGATCACCATCAATTCCTGAAATGACAAATAGGCGTAAGTATTGATAATACTTTGTGAATGCGACCGCCCAATTACTTAGTCTTTTAGAGATCCATTGATCCAACTAGTTTTTCCATTTATATTTGTTATCGGCTTAACCGATCAGACCCTTGGCCCAATTCGAGACTGAACACACCTTTGGTTGGTTCATCACNATCAATTCCTGAAATGACAAATAGGCGTAAGTATTGATAATACTTTGTGAATGCGACCGCCCAATTACTTAGTATTTTAGAGATCCATTGATCCAACTAGTTTTTCCATTTATATTTGTTATCGGCTTAACCGATCAGACCCTTGGCCCAATTCGAGACTGAACACACCTTTGGTTGGTTCATCACGATCAAGTCGAGTTTCAATCGAGTCTTCCTTGATTTCATCACTCTGAATTATTGAATAACTGCCATTCGGCCAAGAATATCTGACTTAGCCAAGCCATGATGCAGAAATATGAAGTATGAAGATGACAAGCAATTAACAAGACAATCAATCAAGAAGAATGAATCAAGCAAGGATTCGGTCTATATAGCTTGAATCTGAGCCTTAGTATCGGTCATGCACTCACCTTAACAAATGGATTCGAGGTTTTGGAATGCCCACTTGATGATGTCGAGAATGCCTTGATCCTTCCTGATTGATTCAGGAGAGACTAGCCAATCACTCTCTCTTTCTTTCAATGCCTTTGTTCTCTCGGTTCAAAGGAAATTAGTTTCTGGTTTACGTGAGAAATGATGACAGTCTGTCTAAGTCTCACTTATGTGTTTTCCAACAAAAACGCCTCTAACTACCGTATGTAACCATTGAGGACGCACCTCTCTTCAAAACCCGAATATCCTTCGAAATTCCATTCTAAACAGCTCCTTTGTAACTGCTTCCGCACACTTGGTGCATGTGACACACTTCCATGCCATATGGCTTATCTTAGCATCGATCATAACCGGTTAGCTAGTGGATCAGTCATTCCACTAGCTGAGCTAGCAACTAAACTGGCCCAGCTGATTGAGCTAGAAGATCGACTGATCCCACAAATTCAACTCCTGTTTCAGCTAAATTGAGCTTCCCGGAGTTGTTCCAGTTCAATCACTCCATCCATTCAACTCTCTTTAGCTAGTCTTGATCGACTTTACGAGTTATTGATGATCCTAGACGATTTAGAATGGATCTGAGGCATTGTACCAACCTTCCCATCGAACTGATTTGATTATCCTACTTGAATCTTTATGAGTTATTGGATATAGATCTCTCTGAGTTCTTGGATCCTAGATTGGCTCGACATCACATGGTTTACCATGTTCGAGGTGTATAAAACTCTCCTACGATTGAACCAAGCCAAGCCATCAGACCTTCAGGTTCGCCCACTAGTACCCACCCCCTTATAGAGGTGTAGTGACATTTGGCCAAGGGTAAGTACTTCTCCCAAGAACCACCCCAATCCAAGACACAAGATATCAACATATCTTCCAAAGTATAGATTGTACTTTTTGATTGCCCATCCGTTTGTGGATGATAGGCCATACTCATATTCACCCGAGTTCCCAATGCCTTCCAGAAATACAAGGTGAATCTTGAGTCTCAGTCTGAGACAATGCTAACTGGAACACCATGCAATCGCACTATCTCATCTATGTATCTTTCCACAATCCTTTCAACACCATCTATTTTCTTGATACCCATAAAGTGAGCCGACTTTGTTAGTCTATCCACTACCACCTAAACTCCATCATTGCCAGTCCGACTCCTCGGAAAACCTGTGACAAAATCCATAGTCAAATGATCCCATTTTCATTCGGGAATTGGTAGGTTCTGCAACAATCAACTCAAGACTTGATGTTCCATTTTGACAAGTTGAACATCTCGAGATCCATTCGGCCACATCCCGCTTTATCCCAGTCCAATGACAATATCTTTTCAAATCACGGTACATCTTTTTCATGCCTGGATGAATCAGGAATTTTGACTGATGGGCCTCCTTGTGGATTTCTTCCTTAAGCTCTTTACTGTCCGGAAAACAGACCCTTCCATTCACGAAAATGGTCCCGTTATTACTCGTTTTATATTCCAAGTTTTGATTTTCTACTGCCTTGTTCATATTTTCGTCCCTTTCCTAGGCAGTCTTTATCCGAGTTAGCAAGTCAGCATGATCTGCTGCATTCAATCCCAACGGTTCTATATCATTTGTGATTGCATTCAAGTGCAACACCTGGATCAAGCCAATCGACCACAAGATTAGCCTTTCCCGGATGGTAGGCTATATCCAAGTCGTAGTTAGCCACTAGTTCCATCCATCGCCTTTGCCTCAAGTTCAACTCGGGCTGGGTGAAAATATACTTCAATCTCTTATGGTCGGTGTAGATTTGCACTTTTGCACCGTAAAGGTATGAACGCCATATCTTGAGTGCAAACACTACGACAGCCATCTTCATGTCATGTGTTGGAGAGTTTCCTTCATGCTTCCTTAACTGTCTCAACGCAAATGCGATTACACTTCCCTTTTGCATCAAAACACAACCCAATTCAGTTATTGATGTATTCGTGTAAACCACATATGGTTCATTTGCCTCATATTGTGTCAAAACTGGTGCACTAGTGCGCATTTCCTTTAACCTCAGAAAGCTCTCCTCACACTCTGACTTCCATACGAACTGAGTATCCTTGCCAATCAGTTTTTTCATTGACTAAGCCATACTTGCAAATCCCTTAATAAACCTTCGGTAATACCCAACCAAACCGAGAAAAATCCTTATCTCAGTCACGTTCTTAGGTCTTGACCATTTCTTTATAGCCTTATTCTTCTCTAGATCAACAAACACCCCTTGTTCCGACACAATGTATCCCAAGAACCCAATAGACATTTGCCAGAAACTACATTTGCTCATTTTTGCAAACAATCTATGTTCCATTAGCCGTTCTAGCACCACTCTTAGATGCTTTGATATGTTTCCTTATCCCTTGAATAAACGAGGATGTCATCTATGAAGATGATCACAAACTCGTCAAGACAATCCCGAAACAACCCATTCATCATCTTCATGAAAGTTGTTGGGGCGAAGTCAATCTAAAAGGCATCACCACGAATTCATAGTGGCCATACCTTGTCTTTAAAGCCTTCTTTTGGATATCACTCGGTTCTATAAAAATTTGATGATATCCATACGTTAAGTCGATCTTCGAGAACCAAATCGCCCCGCAGAGTTGATCCAACAACTCATCTATCCGAGGTAATGGGTATTTATTCTTAACTGTTACCCGATTTAATCCCCGATAGTCGATGCAAATCCTGAACCTCCCATCCTTTTTCTCCACAAACAGAACATGAGCGCCCCATGGTGAACTACTCGGTCTGATGAATCACTTTTCTAAAAAAATCCTCCAATTGTTTCTTTGATTTGGATGGTGCCTTGAATATTGGAGCTGGTTCCGGTTCTAGTTTAATGATGAACGGATCCAATCAATTCAACGGAATTCCCACCAAAGACTGAATCACATCCTCAAATTCCCTTACTATCGGGATATCCTATATCTCTGCATTATTTCCAACTTTTGTGGTTATAATAGCCAAGTAGGCTTCAAATCCTAGGGCTAACATTTGTTCAGCCTAAATGGTCGCGACAACCAAACTTCCTAAAGTCGGTCAAATCGCTTGGAATTTAAGAACATTATCCCCATGGAACACCTGGATTACTTTGACATGATATGTCAAACGGTTAAGTTGGAAAATGTCACAGAAGACGCCTACAAACTACGGTTGTTCCCTTTCTCCTTGAAAGGACTTTCTCACGATTGGGAAAGAAACCTGGAACCGAATTCCATTCTGACATGGTTAGATTGCAAACATGCATTTCTCTCAGCTTTCTTCCCACCAGCTAAGACATCCAAATTCAGAACATACATCTCTACTTTCCACCAGATTTATTCGGAAACCTTATATGAGGCATGGAGTCGCTTCAAAGGATACATTCGCCAGTGCCCACATCGTGGTTTCTAACAAACAGACTTTTTGGTGCTCTGCTACTATTGATTAGTANTTAAGAGCGGTTGTGAAACACAGAAAATCGGGTATAAGTCGAA
>OVAU01001988.1:0-13405 GCA_900406315.1 Biscutella laevigata subsp. laevigata
TCACACTACACCAACCAACCTACTCCACCGTCCTAACAAATCAAAAAACATGTCTTTGACATGGTCTTGGTCCTATGGACCATTGGTCCGAAGCCTTCCACCAGCCTGCACATGCTGACACACACAGATCCCCTTTGTCTTTTACTGTTTTGGCTCTTTGCTTCATTAAGGGAGAAAGTGACAGCACCCTTCCTTTTCCTTTATGGCTAATAGACTTATGTCTGAGTTTCCTATGCAAAGAGTACAATCCATTTGTATTTGAATCCAAAACAGTCACGGGACCACATTCTTTTTCCTTTACTCAAGGCTCATAACCTCTCTTTGTATAATGTGCACGTCCTTAGCTCCATGCACTCCATGCACACTTATAACAAACTCTTGTTCACATAACATAATAGTTATGGTTTCATCTCATAGTTTAATAGTGTAACTGTTATATTGTTGTTCTGTTCTGGTTTCCTCTTTGAGCCTGTGTATCTCTTTAGAATAAGCCAAATCTTTATTAGAAATGAAAAAGAATGCTTTAAGTTCTTCATGGTGGATTCACTGTAACCTCCATTTGAGTATCTCCTCCTTGTCTCTCTTTCTTTTTCTTCCTTCTCTCTCTCTCAAATTAGAAAATTTCCAAATGGTTTAATTATTTTCCGCAGCAGAGGGTTAACGACCATAAGAGTTAATGGAAGCATTGCTATTATTAGAGGACGATCCCATGATTCAAAACCTATCTCTCTTCTCCTTCGTCCACCAAAATCTTATTTACCCAAAAAAAATATTCTTCCATTACAAAAACTTGAGACCAAAACGTTAACAGGTTATTGAGAAGCAAGAAAAAAACCAAAACTTTGAAATTTTCTTCCTTCCGGGGAATGCTTTTGTGTTTGAAATGGAGCAGAAGAGTGTGTTGTTTTCAGCGTTAGGAGTTGGTGTCGGGTTAGGAATTGGACTAGCATCGGGTCAGAGTTTGGGTAAATGGGCAAATGGGTCAGCTTCTGCTGAAGATGGGCTTACCGGAGAAAAGATTGAGCAAGAGTTGGTGCGACAGATTGTTGATGGCAGAGAGAGTAATGTCACTTTCGATGAGTTTCCTTATTACCTCAGGTAAACGAAGACATTGCCATTGCTTGTCTTAAGAATGTTGCATAGAAATGGGGAAATATTGTTATACTCAATGTTTCTTGTGGATGTGGCAGCGAGAAAACTCGGCTTCTACTGACAAGTGCAGCTTATGTTCACCTAAAGGAGTTTGATATCTCGAAGCACACTCGTAATCTTGCTCCTGCAAGTAAGGCCATTCTGCTCTCTGGACCCGCTGGTAAACACCTCTCATCCTTTTTCTGTTCAAACTTCAATCTCCTTGATCTTATGAATCCAGATTTTTGGTGTTAATGTGTTGTATCTCTATCTTTGCAGAATCCTATCAGCAAATGCTTGCAAAAGCATTGGCTCATAACTTTGAATCGAAACTATTGCTACTAGATATAACCGACTTCTCTATTAAGGTGATAATTATTTGCATATAGTTTCAGAATCAACTTTGTTTGCTAAAGAGCGGCTTGTGAGCTTTTTCTTTCTTACTCATTGATAACAGGTACAGAGCAAGTACGGATGCATCAAGAAGAAACCTGTAAGTTACTTTGTGATCTTATGCTGTCTAGCTTAATGTTTTGTACAGACCATGATTGTGTGATGCTGTCTTCTCCACTGTTTGCTAGTCTATAAAGAGGTCTATTTCTGAGTTGACATTGGACAAAATGTCGAATTTGATGGGTTCCATCTCTATGCTCCCCCAAAAGGAAGAAACTAGAGGTACAGTGTCAAATACCCTCTGCCTTCAAATTTCTTTTTTCCTTGAAAGAGCTTAATTTGTTAGGATTCTTGTAAACTTTAGGGACCTTGCGTAGACTCACAAGTGGCAGCGATCTTCAAGCAAGGTACATTGTGTGTTTTTCAATCTTGGTTTGTTTTTTGGGCACAGCTTGTAAGCTGGAAAATAGCTTTATATGTTTGTATAAGCTCACTAGTTCCTTTTAAGTAACCCACCAGGAGCTTTGAGGGTTCAAATCATCCTCAACGACTCAAGCGAAATGCTTCTGTTGCTTCCGATATAAATTGCATATCTTCCCGTTCTGCAACTTCTGTTTCAGGTTTGGAACCATCGTCTTACTTTGTCATAGCTAGTAACTTGTTCTCATATATTCATTGAACCAAGCTTTGTAGTGAATCATTTCGTAACGCTTAACTAGGCTATTCAACGTCAGATTTTTATGGATTTTTTCTTCAATTGTGTCTTTTTTATACCTTCTAGCTTCAAGCAAGCGCGGTAAAAACTTAAGCTTTGATGAGAAACTTTTCCTTCAGTCACTTTACAAGGTAACCACCTACAGTATTATGAAATCGGCAGGGCATAGCTATCTTGCAATTGTTAGACTGATCAATTCTTTTCAACAGGTCTTAGTTTCAGTTTCGGAAACCAGTCCTATAATAATATACCTGAGGGACGTTGAGAAGCTTCTTCAGTCAGAAAGGTTCTACAAGTTGTTCCAGAGGCTCTTGACTAAGCTTTCTGGACCTGTTTTGATTCTCGGCTCAAGATTATTGGAACCAGAAGATAACTGTCAAGAAGTAGGAGAGGGCATTTCTGCTTTGTTTCCTTACAACATCGAGGTCAAACCGCCAGAGGAGGAATCTCAACTCATGAGCTGGAAAACACGTTTTGAAGATGACACGAAGTTGATACAGTTTCAGGACAACAAGAATCACACAGCTGAAGTTCTTGCGGCTAATGATCTCGAATGTGATGACTTAGGTTCCATATGCCATGCGGATACAATGTTCCTAAGCAGTCACATTGAGGAAATTGTGGTTTCTGCAATCTCCTACCATCTGATGCACAAAAAAGAACCTGAATACAAAAACGGGAGGCTTGTAATATCTTCCAATAGGTACTAAAAGAACAATTATCTCTTCCAAAAAAACAAATTTTCACCTTTTTTAAACTAAACTGATTAAATGGTTCTGCAACAGCTTGTCCCATGGACTGAGTATTTTGCAGGAAGGTGGCAGATGCGCCTTGAAGCAGGACGCAAACACTGACTCCAAGGTATATACAGTTCTAACCATGTGATTTTGAATTTTAAAGTGACTAAAGGAAAATGGTTCTGGTGCAGGGAGAAGCAGGTGAAGGGATGATAAAGAGTGAGTCAAAATCTGAGACAGCTGTTCCGGAAAACAAAAATGAGTTGGAAAAATCGATTCCTTCAACCAAGAATGAATGTCCCCTGCCTCCAAAAGCACCTGTAAATGTAAACTAAAACATATTATTTAACATTCACAAGTCAACGCGTTTGCCTTACCATAAGGTCTGATTATCATTTTGGACAATGTAGGAGGTGCCTCCGGATAATGAATTCGAGAAGCGCATAAGACCAGAGGTTATCCCAGCAAATGAGATTGGTGTCACATTTGCTGATATAGGTTCACTGGATGAAACCAAAGAATCGCTTCAAGAGCTTGTCATGCTTCCTCTGCGTAGGCCTGATCTGTTCAAAGGTGGCCTTCTAAAGCCCTGCAGAGGAATCCTCCTCTTTGGACCACCTGGTACTGGGAAAACTATGATGGCAAAAGCCATTGCGAACGAAGCTGGAGCTAGTTTCATAAACGTTTCCATGTCCACAATCACTTCAAAATGGTTTGGAGAAGACGAGAAGAACGTGAGAGCTTTGTTCACACTAGCGGCCAAAGTTTCTCCGACTATTATATTTGTTGATGAAGTGGATAGTATGCTGGGGCAGAGGAACAAAAATGGAGAGCATGAAGTTATGAGGAAGATAAAAAATGAGTTCATGACACATTGGGATGGGCTTATGTCAAATGCAGGTGACCGCATTCTTGTTCTTGCTGCAACAAACAGGCCATTTGATCTCGATGAAGCGATCATTAGGAGGTTTGAGCGAAGGTAAGTGGGTACCCTTCCCACTTCAAACCCTGAGCTTGAGCTTTACTGACTCCAGCTTCTACTTTTTTTTTGTTGGATGACAGAATCATGGTGGGTCTTCCATCAGTCGAGAGCAGAGAGAAGATCTTGAGAACCTTATTGTCAAAAGAGAAAACCGAGAATCTTGATTTCCGTGAGCTTGCGCAGATGACAGATGGATATAGTGGAAGTGATCTCAAGGTTTGTCACAGTTCTCATCTTGCTTTACCGACATCTAAGGCTTCTCTTTATGGACTGATTCTTTTAAACATTATACAAGCAGAATTTCTGCACAACAGCTGCATATCGACCCGTGAGGGAGCTGATAAAGCAGGAATGCTTGAAAGACCAGGTGAGAAGAGAATTTCTCAAGTCCCTTTCCTTTATTTCGTCACTCTCTACCGTTTGAATGAAATATATAATGGTGGTTTCTCATAAAACTCAGGAGAGGAGGAAGAGAGAGGAAGAAGCGAAGAGTAGTGGAGAAGTATCTGAAGCAAAAGAAGAAGTACCTGAGAGGAGAGCCATAACGATGAGAGGTTTGACCATGGAAGACATGAGAGTAGCTAAAAGCCAGGTAAGTTAAGGAAGCTCAGTCGTGTGTTACTGATAATATTTTTGCAAAGAAGCAAGCTAAGTGTTTTGCATTTGCAGGTTGCTGCTAGTTTTGCAGCAGAAGGAGCAGGAATGAATGAATTGAAGCAGTGGAACGATTTGCATGGAGAAGGAGGCACCAGGAAGAAGGAACAACTCTCTTACTTCCTCTAATACCTCATCCAATCTTACTTAACATCTTCTACAAAGTTTTCATCTTCCCATGCGTATTTACAAGCCTGATACTCCATTAATGGAAATTATCATATTTGTACATATAACATGTACAGTTAAACTTATCTATTGTATTTTACTATTGTCTAAATTCGACACAGAGATGTGTGACTCGTAACCAGGGCTTTTTGTTAGTGCGGTCACTGTCTTATCATCCGGGCTCACCCGGGTTCGATTCTTGTCTGACTCGTGTGTTATTTTACATGTTTGTATTGTTTATATTGACTTGTGTTCAAATACACAGATCAGTGAAAACTAATAAGGTAGAATGTTGGTTGAAAACTATGATTTTATGGACTGGACAACACATTTTGTAAATTTCCTTTGGCTATGGCGAGAGGAAGAAAATTTTCAATAGTCTAAACTCTTAACAGTGATTCTTCTGTTGAGTTATAAAAGCTTTTATTGATTGCCAAGTAAATGTATACATATTGGCGTAAATTGGTTAAGATTTACATGGACATGATTCAAGAGGTAGGGAGGCCGAGCCAGAGCAGGAGCCGTTGTGGCCTGTTGAGGTATCGAGCTTGCCACGCCGGTTCAGCGCTCTCTTGCTCGAACCCACTTTTTATGTATAGCTTCTTGGCTGCTTCATTGTTCACCGCGACATGCACGTATATATCTGTTATGCCTGAACCATTTTCACAACTCTTTCTTTCAAGTCTAACTGGAAAGAAGTCTAATGAGTTTGATTCAAAGTTCTTTACCCCATTCGCTAGCAACTTCTTTAGACTTGTCAACGAGTTTGTAGCCAACTCCATTACGATGCAGCTCTTTGGCAACACAGACGTTGCTCAAGTATGCCCTCGCAAAATCCACACCAATCCCCTAATGACATAAAAGAGTCTTAACCTTCTCGATTCATATACATACTTTAGCATTGATGTCAACAACAAATACCTCTGGTTTTGTTCCAGCGATTTCATCAGGAAGCCAACGGCATTGGTTAAGATCAAGGCTCCCTATCACAACTCTATCTTCTATGCCATCAGAGAACTGACAAAATTTATGAATAGATGAAGCAAAGCAGAAACTGATATCAGAACCCAAAGCAACAAACTCTTTGGGAGAAGTAACACTAAAATGACAATTAGACATGTAGAGCACAATAGCGTTTAAGCAAGCAACCCTCTTGAAATTTCCATTGAAGTAGATTATACCAACTCTGCAAAGATAAACATGTGAGGCCAACTGATTATACAGACCTTACATGCAGAGCAAAGATCCTCAGAAGAGCTAGATAGTTGCGACAATGGAAGGGTAGCATTTATGCACGAAACTCGCGTAAAGCCTTCTCTTTTCCCTGAAATTCTCTCCTTGAGCGCCTCAAACTCACGCTCTGCCAAGTATCTTCTGTGATCCTAATGAAACTTGAACAGCAAAATGTAACATCAGCATAAGAACAAAACCAAAATCTAAGTAGCCCTAAACATGAAAACTCTCAAAGAAACACTTTAAACCAATCACATAATAACATTCAATGATTCCAGCAAAGAACTATCGTTCACAGTTAAGAGAATTGCATTCATGGTACTGATACCTATAAATTTTTTGTTCTAATTAACAGCTTAAGTTTTCACAAAGAGTGAAGTAGAAACAAGAACTGACTTGGATATTGTAAGCAGAAGGACTGAGTTCATTGAAGGTCCGCACGCGGAGGCAAGCAGCAGCCCAAAGCTCATCCTCCGACACCGCTTCGGATGTGATGACCGTCGACCTGTCAATCGCTGGAACACAAACGTGTGAGGCAGAGACTGGACAGAACCGGAACCTCAAGGAAGGAATCGAAAGAGACGAGCGTGATCCAACTATATTTGAGTCGCTGAAAATGGCGATAGAGGATGAAGTTGGAAGAGAAGAACAGAGAAACGACATTTTCGCGGACTAACCACGTCCTCTGCTTCCTGCTAAGCTTCAAGCTCGTATTTCTGGGCTTCTTTAATTTGGGCCAAACCTGGGCCCACAGTTTTCTTTTTATTTGATTTCATTCTTTCATTATTTCTTTCAATTTTTTCAACAAATTAATCTCTATCACTATATAAAATTAAATTATTAAATTAACATATTAAAAATAAATTTAAAAAATATTCAGTAAGAATAAAATTGAATTCGTATATATAAATTTTTAATTGATAATTTAATATTTTCTCAAAATAAATCTAATAAATTCAAATTTATTATACAAATAATTCTCAAGATAAATCTAAAAAATATAATATTAAATCAGAATTATCTTAATATTTCAAAAATATATTAAAACCAAAACAGAATTATTTTTTTCATAAAATAAAGATAACAATAAGTAAAAACATGAAAACGATTTAATGGTTCAATGGACTAACCTACAAGTAAAAATATGATCTAAAATTAACATATAATCATTACAAAATTAACAACTAATATAACTAATTAATATTATTAAAAGTACTTAAGTCATTTCCAATCAAAGTGTGTTATTTAAAAAAAAAATATTCAGTACAAAACTTATTTTAATATTATTGAGAGAATTGATAGAAAAATAAAAGGGGCATTTACATTGTAGGACACTTTTGTAGTATTAATTGCAGTATAGAACACCACATATAATGTTTACATTGTGGGACATATTTTTAAATCTAGGTTTACTTTTGTGACAATTATACCCTCACCTTTTTGTATAACTAAATCCTTTTGTTTTTAGTTTGCTTTTGTTTTTTTTGTCTTCCTTCTCGTTTCTACTAACATATTTTATGCTCAGCTAAAGTAATTTATATTTTCTCACATATTGATTTTCTAGTTCATGAACTGTGGACACATTTAATTTTGGCTGAGTGGTTACTAGTAACCTAGCCACGTGAATGCTAACCATGAACAAACAATTTTCTCACTGAACACGCTTCTTTTCTTTTTGATACGAAAATCAGTTTAGTGATATCTTAACTCGTGTCCAACACAATGGTGGTTAGTGACATTAATGAACTGTTGGTTAACTATAATCTTAAAAAAACAAATTAATTCTTAAGCTTTTACAGACCATTAGGCAACAAGAATGAAGTCTGGTAAACAATTTGCTGGCCACAATCGGTTATAGCCATATCATTAACCACAATTCAACACTTGCAATGCTGACCATCGAGTAAAACAAAAATAACATAACAACACCTTAGTACTAACCACAATTCAACAAAAGCCATAATAAAATAGAAGTTAAACACAAGTTAACATTGGAATAAAATATACCCTAACCACGAGGATCTCTGAAAATCTTCTTCACCATAACTATCACTGTCAATTCCTGATTCAAATGTTCTTCTATTCTCTAATTCTGACATGGAAGAAGATGACTTCGACTGAAACCATTTGATTAAATTGTAAACAACTCTTTGACGTCTCTTCTTCAATGGTGAATCTTCTACCACTGAAGATTAAATACAAAATGCATCATTCCAAGTTTTTATCTTGTTTCTATGTTTCTGGTTTTTCTAACCACAAGTTAACATATTCAAATCAAAAGTTTGAATGTCCTTGGTTGCCCACAACTCAGCAGGTTCATTTATGATTTTTCTAACCACAAGTTAACATATTCATACTGAATACTCCAGCTACGGCTATAAAGGCACTCACCACAAGAGTAACTGTTGATAACATCACACCCATTTGCAGAAGATGATTTTGTTTGTCATCTAGCATTATATTGATGTAGTCCTCTGTGTCATCCACATATTCCCTTAGCTTCAAAACAATACAGAACAAAGGATTAGAAGAAGCTCATCACTTAGAGTATCAAAACATATGTGATCTCATTTACTGTTGATAATCTTAAGGCCTATACTAAAAACAAGAATGACTGAAATACCACAAAGGATAAGCAAAAATGCTCTGCGTATTAGTCAAAACATAAGTGTTCACCTCATTTTCAAGACTGTTGGATGCATAAGCAAAAATGCTCTGCGTATCACTTTGATTCAAGACAGGCTTCCAAAACAACAAACTCAAACGGAAGAACCTTTGATCCATCTTGATTCTCAAGACATTGCATCTTGGCCTCACTTTCTTGTTCTCCAACTAACTGTGGCGTTCCAGCTTCTCCTTGGGAATGATCTATGCTTGTATGAGCCTCTCCCTCTGAGTTCTCTTCCTCCTTTACCCAAAGGCATAAAAATATATCAGAGAGTGATTAATAGCTAAACTTAGACAATCATAACCATTGAAGAAATCAAAGACTCAACCATATCTTAATACGACAATAGCAATCATATAGAGGTCCCATTGTTAAGCCAGTATACTGTATATGGTTTCGAAGAAAGATTCACATTTCTATATACTGTATATGGTTTCGATGAAAGGGTACCTTGGGAACAGGAGGCGGGTTCTTGGTACAAGCATCAGTCAGGTCTTTGCATAGATGATTTACAAGTGAAACAAGATCAGGCTTAAACTTGTATATATACTTGGTTACCAAAAAAAAAAAAAACTTGTATATATACTCTGCAACATCCGTGTCTGAGTAACCGATGACCAAGAAACAGATTGAATATCCAGTAGTGGAATAGCAAAGGGCTGGAAATGTCAAATAACCCAATGCTAAAGAATTTGGTTCAGATCCCATTCTTCGACCAAATCCAATCTCAGCCGGAAGTGGATCACCGGAAACGACATCGGGAGACATGGGAAAAGATCCGCGGTATTGAAACGGGTTGAATCTCTGACCCGGTAAGGAATCTGAAGTCCCTGAGGACTTCAAGTTCCGAGACTTCACTTGCCTTCTAACCTTAGAGAATCTAGGCTTAGAGAGACCCAAAGAAGAACGCGAAAACGGCGCTGAATTGAAAGTAGCGTCAGGGTCGCGGAAGTTGCTCATTTTTTATATAATCTCTTTGATCAAATTTAAGGAAGCGAACGAAAACAAAAGGAGAAGAATTATCTGAATGAGAGGTCAGGTCGGAGACATGGAAGACAGAAAGTCGTCTAATCGAAGAATGAAAAGCGGAGATTGAGGCAGATTTTGACAAAATTACAACGAATCCAAAAAAAAGGTATCGAAAATGTTGAATCAGTAGATGGATAGATGATCACAAAGAGACAAAAAAAAAGTAATGAAAAATTCAAATCAATGGCCGATTGAAAGAACTTGGGTCATCGTCGTTATAGGAAGAACACAAGAAAGGGCTTAGAAAAAGAACTAGAACTAAATCAATTTGGTTTGAATTGATTTGTTTATGTTGTTTATATTAGTTTTGTTTAATTTTAGAATAAAGGGTAAAATAGTAGTTGCACAAGTTAAATGTGTGTTAAGATGAAAGAAGTTTGATAGATGTCTTAGAGTGCAATTAGAAGTATGAATTGTGTTCCCTCAAAATAAAATCATACTTGGGTGACAGAGTACCAAATAAATATCACTATGAAGATGTGTCAATGACACACATAATCTTTTATTAGTTCCTGAAAAAGAAATGACATTGTTCTTATCGTTGAAACGTATTGTTGAATGTATCTAATCAATTTAAATGTACCTAATCAATTTAATACTTCAAATTGTTGTATTCTATTTATAAACATACCAAATAAATTTTGGCTGATATAGAAAAGAATCTGAAGTTGTATTTTGTTACTTATACAATATAAAAAAAGAAGAAAGGAAAATAGAATATGTGGATACAAGTTGTNATGAAGTTGTATTTGCTACTTAATAGAATAAAAAAGAAGAAAGGAAAATAGAATATGTGGATACAAGTTGTAACACCTAGCTAGTTCATGCATTGGTGATGTGTTACTAAAAGATAAGATTGATAATATCTCTAAGTAAAGTAATAGTTAGAAACTATGGATGGATTGGTATGAGGATGTGTCATGAGTCAGAGAGTCTTTGTCATTATCCTATATATATGATTCATTACTCTCTTCTCATGCATATCAACTCTTCTTATTGGCTCAATCACAAAGCATCAATTGAAATCATTTGAGCAATAATACAAAGAAAACATACTCACGAATTGTGTGAGGGAGACATAAGAAGACAAATAGAGTAATTTACTACTATGTATGGTCACGTTCTCGCATATGATCTTCTTGTTTTTGTCAACTGTTCACGCATATGATGTTTTATCTGTTTCCATAGTTCTGTTCTGTGTGTTCTATAATACACTGTATAATATTATGACACGCATCACATGGTTTTGTTTCCATTAGTTTTATTTCATGACCAATAATTTTGTTAGTCCATATGTCTTAAATCGTAGTTATCATTTACCATAAGAGAAAATAACAATTTCGTAGTGATTGTTGACTGAAACTTACGATTCAGTTACGTATCTTCTTGTCATAAACAATATATAATTCATGCAATTTGAAAAAAAAACTACAATATATAATTATATATACAACATTTTCAAATATAATATTTCAATACAACCCAAAATCAATTGACTCAATGACATATTTTAAAAGGAAAATGAGGTTTCGAGTTTCCTAAGAAGAACACTATTCAATCAAAAACTAATCAATTTTAACATGTTCCGAAGAGATTACTATCTCGTTGGGTTTTGATTCAAATGACCTGAAACTCCTTAATCATAAGAAAAAGAACTTAATAATATATGATTTTCTAAAAGCAAAACATTATCAAAGAAATTATTAACCCTTAAGACGATGCCCTATAATTTGTACAATAACAATTTTTTTTTGTAATGGTTAAAAAGTATAACTCCTACTTCTTGCTTGCTTTGTGAAGCGGAGATTCAAAACCGTAATCATCTATCATTTTTTGTTTTTTTTTTTTAGTTTTTTTTTTCAAAGAGAATATTTGGATCGAATTTTCAACTAAATTAGAGTTTTAAAATGTTATCTCAATACGCGGCTGCCAGATTTGTTGTTCCAATCACATTATTCACACGAGATCCACACAATGGATTATTTTGTAATTATTGCATATTTGCATGAACTATTTAATATATATATACAAACCAAGACTAATTATAACAAGAGATTAATTTGTTGATAAGATTAAGAGAGAGAGAGAGAGAGAGAGAGAGAGAGAGAGATGGAGATTGCGAAATACAAGGCGGTGATGGCTTTAGTGTTTTTACAGTTCACATCAGCAGGAGTTGCACTCTTCACTAAAGCTGCTTTCGTTGAAGGTCTTAATCCAACCATCTTCGTCGTTTATCGTCAAGCCATCGCTACTCTCTTCATCTGTCCAATCTCATTTATCTCCGTTTTGTAAGTTTTTCATCTTTATCGATTACTTGAAATCATGAGAACTCTTTTTTTTCATGTGTTTGTTGCTTTGGTGAATACATAGGAGGAAACCAAGCAAACCTTCTCTTGNTTTTATCTCCGTTTTGTAAGTTTTTCATCTTTATCGATTACTTGAAATCATGAGAACTCTTTTTTTCATGTGTTTGTTGCTTTTGGTGAATACATAGGAGGAAACCAAGCAAACCTTCTCTTGGAGTAAGAGGCTTTTGGTGGGTGGCTTTTACAGCTGTTTTTGGTGTGACTGTGAATCAGAACGCTTATTTTGCAGGGATTGATTTGTCTTCCTCTTCCATGGCTACTGCTATGACCAACCTTATTCCTGCTGTTACTTTCATTATCTCCTTCATTGTTGGGTATGTTTTACAATATATTACTCAAGCATTTCATTTATGGTTGTGTGGTTAATGATATATATGGGTGTTCAATTGGATGTTTTTTTTTGTTTCAGATTCGAGAGGATAAAGAGAACAAGTGTGAAGAGTGTTGCGAAGGNATGGGTGTTCAATTGGATGTTTTTTTTTTGTTTCAGATTCGAGAGGATAAAGAGAACAAGTGTGAAGAGTGTTGCGAAGGTGATAGGAACGGGCGTGTGTGTGGGAGGAGCCATGGCAATGACTTTTCTCAGAGGTCCAAAATTGCTCAATGCACTGATGCACCAAGATGGCTCTACTTGGTTACTCGGCTGCTTCTGTTCTCTCATTAGCACATTCGCTTGGTCCTCTTGGTTAATCCTTCAAGTACCTATCGCCTCTCACTGCAATGATCACTTATACACTTCAGCATGTACTTGTTTCATAGCTACCATAGCCTCTTTCTTCATGTCTCTCGCCTTAGGAAACACTCATTTAGAGTCATGGAAGCTTGATTCTAACTTGAAGCTCTCTTGCTGCTTATACTCTGGAATTCAATTGGCTGTATCTTTCTTTCTACAAGCTTGGTGCGTCTCGCAGAAAGGACCTCTGTTCTCTGCTCTATTCAATCCTCTTTCAACAGTCATTGTCACTTACTTCGGCGCTCTGTATTTAAAAGAACAAACCTACCTCGGAAGGTACGCTTTGCTAATCTCTTTTCTTCGTTCTCAAGCTCATTTCAGGTCTTGATCTGCTATTGCTTGTTTAACAGCTTGTTAGGTGCTGTGACTATCATTCTTGGTCTCTACATTGTTCTTTGGGGAAAATCAGAAGACTATCAAGATGAAGAAACAAACCTCAAATTGCAAAATGACTCACAGTCTGACTTTGTACCCATTATGATTGGTGATAAGGCCTTTCGTAGTTCGGAGCTTTTGGAACCTCTTCTCATGTAAATTCTATTAAAGTCGGTTCTAGATGATGTAAGGGGAGATTTTTGAGAAACAAAAGTATAAAC